>VDFB02253896.1:105678-236290 GCA_007258455.2 Sequoia sempervirens
TGATGGGATTTTGGCTTTTCTAGCCACAAGTTAATTATCTGTTGAGCCTTGACTAGCTCATTCTCATAGTAGGTCCTGGCAGTGTCAATATTCAAGGCACACACTGAAGGAAGATCTGGCATGCTGAAAGCCTGTGCAATGGAGGCCAGACTGAAGTTGGCCAAGACTCTCCCCTCGGTGCTGACCACTCAGTGCGTATCAAAATCGTATTGTCGGGTGCACTCCAAGATTAATTCATAACACTGCACTGCCGGAGGGAACCCTGCCACATGTACCAATCTGAAACTTATCATCCCCTGCCTCAGGGCTAACTGATCCTTCTCGGCTATTCTCTGTTTGAACTCTTCATACCGCCAAGCACCAACATTAGTATCTGATACCTTGGTCCACATAGAAGACACTTTGCTCTTAGGAAGCGGGTTCTTCATGTCCAATCGTAGTCGTTCTGTCTCAGAGATAGATGAAGCCCCTGCGCCACCCTTGGACTTTCTAGCATCCGCCTTGCTTGATTCAGCCTGCACATCAAAAATCATCATTAGTATTCAATTATTGCTCATATTCCAATCCGAAAGGTTAGCACAAAATCATACAAATCAATCAAAATATATTGCTAAAAGCTAATCCTTCGAGATCAGGAGAAATCAGATAATCCAGGAAAATCACGCAAACCGGAAAAATACCATCGGGGTGGAATTTCAGAGAAATCCGACCCAGACAGATTCCTGCTGCCAGAGCATCATTAGTCAAATAAATCGTTAGTGCAGATGAAAAAAAAAAGGATAATCATTGAATTCACTTATTGGCAACAAGAAAGAAGCATCAAACAACCATTCCCATAATCCTATCATCGAAACATTTGAAAAGGACACAATCAGACAGGAAATCCAGAAAAATCCGGATGGAACAGATTTTTGCGGACGACTTAAAATGCGCCGGAAATAACCTCAGTCTGCGGAATAAGTCCAAACCGGGAAAATCCGGAAGCGACAAAATTCCGCGATGACCTCGGAAACCCGAAAAATGACCAAACGCGAATCAAAACCCAAACGACCACGGGATTCACCTCTCCTAAGCTCGAATGATCCCAGAACTGACGACAATCAACAAAATTCAAAGCGCAAAGGACCCCAAAGTTCTAGAACTTGCAAAGGATAAATTCCCACATTAAAACGATGATGCCCTAAATCGAATAATCAAATCTCCGCCATTAAAACCAGAGCAAGCTTTAGGGTCTATGTATCGGCTAAGGATTTACCTAAAGCACTCGAATCTTAGGGAAGTCAACATGATGCAAGGACAAAACTGTTCAAAACAAATGAAATATTCGTTTTGGGTCCCAACACCGAAGACAAACCCCAACCTCGCACGATATGGTGGATTCCGCACTAAAAGAACAAGCAACCAAGCCCAGAACTCCGTCTAAAGGATACACATGCAACCAAATGGACGGACAAACTCGCAAGACACGAGTGATAGGGTTTCATCATACAAACGGGTCAAACCCCGACTCTATAAATATGAAATTAAAATCAAGCAAGAGCCGACCCAAATCTAATAATATCTAATTGAAAACCTTCAATCACTATGCAAGCAAAACGGAAGGGTAATGACCACATACCATGGATCAAAGCAGAAGAAATTCGAGCTTGAGAAGGCGACCTTCGCAGCAAACACGCCCAAGTAGCGAAAACACCAACACCGGCACCCAAGCAATCCTCACGCGAACAAATTAGGATCGATTCTCAAAACTCAGATAGAAATTCGAAATCGCCAGAGCAAAACAAGGGAGCAATGAAGTTAGAATGGCACTAAAAATTCCTGAAATCTGCCCTTATACCCGTCTGAGCGAAGGTACCTCAACCATTAATGCACGACAAGACATCTCTAACAAGTCCGGAAACTCGAGCCCCAAGCGGAATTTTGAAAAATCCCAGAATGCGCGAAAACACGGATTCCGCGGAAATGCAGAAACCGAGGAAATGAGGAAGGTCAGGATTTTGGCAGAATCTAGGAAAATCCACCAGGACCAGAAAATCCTGAAGTAAGGCAAAAACCCAGAATCGGAGAATCCTGCCAGAAACGGACAAGGAACCAGGGTCTGGGAAAATTCGCCAGAGCTGGAAAATCCTGGATCCAGGTGAAAACTCAGACCTGGTGAAAAACTCATTTTCAATCAATTCAAACTTCAAAGCAGGGTCAAAGCCAGCAAGACCGACATGTCAAAACCCTAAGATAATAAATCCAATAGAACCAAAGGTCAAAGACACCAAAAAGAGGGTCCCTACTCACAGTGGGGTGTGTGTGCAAAAAAATTGCACAAGAAATGGCGACTCTGCTGGGGAAATGCTCCTGAGCATTTCGATGACAAACTAGAATCAAGAACCCAGAACTCAGGGTTTCAACTCAGATACCCAGCCACCACCCTAAGTTAAACAAAGAAACTCCTAGTCATTCAGACATTCCTATACCAGGTTCTAAGTGTGTGCACATGCATTTATTACCTACCCTCAGTTGCAAGAAGAACCAGACATGGTATGAACAGGCTACGTAAAGATTCTTACTCTAAAAGTAACCTGGATAGAGCTTCGCTTCCAATCAGGCGTCCATAGCCTCGACGAGGTTATTGCTGTGGTCCTCCTGAACATAGCTCTACTACCAGTCAGACGTCTATAGCCCCGGTAGAGATATTCAGATCCTCCTGATAGGTTGAATTCAAACCTCATGATTTTCAATATATATATATATTTTTTTTTGATATTTCTTCTCTTTGTACTCACTTCATTCAACCTGTGAACAGTGAAGTCCATACTCAGGGCTGAGAACCACAGTGGCACTAGAGCAGAAAAGATTTTTTCACCTGATCAGACCTTATACGGAGCCTTTACAACTTCAGATATATTAAAGATTTAAAAGTATAAGACCCCCAATATATTCCTGTTCAGACTAACTAGAAACCCTTTGTCTCAACCTAAGGATAAATGACATAGGTTAAAGAATTCATACCATGGTATTCTGGAAAAATGAGCAAAGTTTGTAAGGGAAATACCAAGAACATTAGACCTGCTTTGCCACCATTACCATACAGATACACCCCGAATCCCCAAAAGAGAAAGGACCAACGACAAGAGCAACACAAACCAAAACAAACAAACCAAAGCAAACCTACCCTAACCAAACAAAACCAGCAAAGCAAAAAGGGAAAACCTACTCTAACCAAAGCAAGCAAACAAACGAACAAAGCAACCTAAACTAACTATTTGCAAAGCAAAGAGCTGAAAACAGCTCAAGACTGGAAATAATGTTTCAGATACTGCCCATTGACAGGAAGTGGTATGTCTTCTCCCGTAAGAGTCCTCAGACAGAAGGCATTATCTCCCAGTATTTCAGCGATCTGATATGGGCCCAGCCACAATTTATCAATTTTTCCATGGTTCCCTTTCTGATCATGAGGTTTATCCCAATATAAGACAAGGTCAGAAATCCTGAAAGCTTTGACTTTAGCTCTCCTATCAAACCATCTCTTAACTACCCCCTGATGTTTGGCAAATTTTTCAAGGGCATTGTCTCATTTTTCCTCAAGGTGCAATAGTTCTACCAACCTAGCCTCCCTTCTATCCCCTTCATCATAGAACTGATTTATAAACTATAGAGTCGAGATCTTGAGTTGGATAGGGAAAACCGGTTCCAGACCGTACACTAAATGATAAGGAGATGTACCAATGGAAGACTTCGCTCTGGTACAGTCTGCCCAAAGAGCAAACGGAAGCTGGGTGTGCCAATCCTTTGGGTTCCTTTCTAACAGTTTTTGGATGACAGTCAACAGGTTCTTATTAGAGGATTCAGCTAGACCATTTCCCTGGGGATAATAAGTAGATGCAAACTTCACAATAATGCCATGATCAAAGGCCCAGTTTGAGAATCTCAAAGATGCAAAGGCAGACCCATTATCACAAACACCAGCAATAGGACATCCAAACTGATTGAGAATGGCAGATTCTAAAAAATCAATTACTACCTCTAATGTACACTGCCTACAAGCAAAAGCTTCAGTCCACCTTGTAAAATAATCAGTAATGGTGAGAATGTACCTGTATCCTGCAGAAGATGGTGGATTGATGGGGCCTATGAAATCCATACCCCATTGAGCAAAAGGTTTTACCTCAATGACGGACTGGAGCGGAAGTGCTACACACCTTTCTCTCGTTGCTGCAGTCTGACAAGTGTGATAGGTTCATACATGTTGATGAACATCCTTGAATAGTGTAGACCAGTAATACCCTGCCCTCAAAATCTGATTTGCAGTAGCAATTGCAGAACCATGACCAGTACCATATTTCTCATGAAATTCATTCATTACCCTTTCAGCTTCTTGTTTCCCAAGACACCTCAAATAAATACCTTCATGATTCTTCTTGTATAGGACAGCTCCTTTCAACATGAAACCATCGCTTTTCATCCTTAAGGCTCGCCTCTGTACTGCATTAAGGTGTGCTGGAGGTCGTTGATTCAACAGATAATAGACTATATCATCATACCAGCCCTTTGGGGAAACTTCTTCAACATTATAGTTATGAACAGACAACTCAGGGCCTATCTCTACCATGGTTTGGGTGAGTCCTTGTCCTCTTACCAGCTTCATAGGTTGGATCTCAATGTCATACTCCTAAAGCATGGTCACCCATTTAGCTTTGCACTCCCCTAACTCATTCTACATCAGCAGCAACTTAACGGCAGAATCAGGAACAATTGCAAACACCTTGTTTCTGAGGATATAATGCCTGAATTTCTTTACTGCTCGAACAAGGGCATATGCTTGCTTCTCCACACTTGGGTATTTCAACTCAGCATCCTTTAATGGTGCACTCATGAAAGAAATGGGATGCTCACTCCCCTTATCAGACTTTTGTGTTAGCATTCCAGCACACGAATGGTCGGAAGCAAAGGAATAGATATAAAAAGGTTTGTTATAATTTGGGCTCACCAATACGAGAGCGTCAGCAATGACTCTCTTAATCTCTGCAAAGGCATCCTTTGCTTCTGTAGTCCATTCGACCTTGGCATCTTGTTTCAACATGGCATTTAATGGCTTCACAATTTCAGCAAATCCCGTGATGAATTTTCTGACAAAGTTAATCTTACCAAAGAAGGACTTCATCTCTTTTTTGCTAGCAGGCGGCTGAATCTTTAATATAGCCTCCACTCTTTCAGGATCTATAGCAATTCCTTTTTCTGATATGACATGTCCCAACAGCTTTCCTTCTGTTACCCCGAAGATACACTTCTTGGGATTTAAGGATATGCCAAATTCTCTGCATTTTTGGAACACTTTGTGCAAATCTGAGATATGATCCCCTCTGTTTATTGAAAAAATAGTCAGATCATCCATATAAATGATAATGCATTTCCCTATAATATCCTTAAAGGCGATGTCCATGGCTCGTTGGAACATAGCTCCTGCATTAATAAGCCCAAATGGCATCCTCCTGTAGGCGAAGGTTCCCCACTTAGTTGTAAAAGCAGTCTTGTGTCTGTCCTCGTACTGGACCATCACTTGATTATACCCTGAATAACCATCCAGAAAGGACATCATCTGAGATCCATTGACCACTTGAAGCACTTCATCCAAAGAGGGAACTGGATAATTATCTTTTTCTGATCATCTGTTTAGATTTCGGAAGTCAACACAAAGCCTAATTTCACCATTCTTTTTTCTTACTGGAACCAGATTAGCTACCCACATCGAATGCCTGACAGGAAATATGATTCTAGCAGACAGCAATTTCTGAACTTCCTTCTGTATGAGGGGTTCCAACAGTGCATTAATGGGTCTCTGTCTCTGTCTAAAAGGTTTAGCACCTGGCTTTAGAGGTATAGTATGAGTTATGATGGATGTGTCATAAGTCTTCAAGTCTTCATAACCCCACGCCACTATATCTGGAAAATCATGTAGGGCTCTGATTATACCCTGTCTTTCTTTGGGAGTACAGACTTTGCCAATGAAAATATTCTTAATATTGTCTTCAGTTCCCACATTGTGGGAGTCACACTATCCACTGATGGATTCCTTCTTGGACTCTTGTTCTTGATCTCTGATCTTGTCCATATCAAAAATCCGCTCCAATTGTACCATTCCCCTCGGAATAGTGTTAGACTTTAGATTCAATACACCTTCTAGATCCAATTCTGCTTCTTGAGGTTTTGTTTCATCAATGATCTGTGCAGCGAAAACATCTGTGTTCGTGATAAAATCAAGAATGTGTTTATCATCCTCAAACACTTGGAAATTAGTCACATTGTCTGGAACCGATGGCACATGAGTCAATTCAACAGTAAACTTCTTCAATCCTGACAGGGATAGAGGCTGCAGAGTGCTAGCTGCTTGAGCCAGAGAATCAGCGGTTTGATTCTTCTTCTGTGGTATCAGTTGAATATTAAAGGCATCAAATCCCTCAATGAGGTCCCACACTCTATGCCTATAATTGGTCATTCTCCTATCGTGACACGCATACTGCTTTCGTACTTGTTTGACTACTAATTCTAAATCACCAAAAACTTGCAGAACCCTGACCCTTTTCTTGAGTGCCATAAGGAGACCATGAATTAAAGCTTCATACTCTGCTACATTATTGGTACAATGAAATTGGAGCCTATGAGCTGCGAAGAAGTTCTTACCTTTTGGATTAATCAGTTCAAACCCAGCCCCAGCTCCCTGCTTGGACTTAGATCCATCGAACTTAAGAGTCCAGTATTCTGCAGTGGTATTTTCCTTCATTCTATCTTTTGGTTTATCAATGTTAGAGACTTTCTCAGTCACCACAGGTTTCTGGCTTTTGCACCCTCCTTGAAGATTCTTCTCATCTGCCTTAACCGCCTGAGTTGGATTCATGCATTTTTGTACTTGTTTTACTACTTTCTGACACAGACAACACTCCAACTCTGAATGAGAAGCATTGTGGACTCTACACCAATTTGGTAAGAGTAACTCCTTAAAACTTGTCCTCCTTCCCAGGTGAGTCTGGTTCTCCATACATTGCCTAATAAATTCCTAGAAATCGTCCAATAAGCTGATTTGTTTGTCTTCAGGTTCTTCCTCTTCAACTAATTCGGTTAGAACCTCAATATTGCTAGACCCTATCCCAACATCAACTGGCATCGTATGCAACATCAGCACCTCTTCTACATCTGACTCTTCATATTGAGCCGATAGCAGGTAGTTTCCTATTCCAGCTTCTGATATAAGGACCTCTGCTGAAGTCTTTTGGTATTCTGTTATCATGTACTTCATTCTAGGCTCCCTCTCAATTCTGATCTGATTAGGCACTCCTTTCCAAGGCAACCACATGTGAGAGTGGTCAGTAGACACATACCCATTCAGAGCCTTCATAAACTCTCTTCCTAGAATCAAACCATACGCATCAGGAATATCAGCTACCTGAATATTGATAACCTGCTGAATCCTTGGATCATAGGCTATTTGCATTTGGATCATGTTTAACTCTCCCACCACATTCACTTCAGTTCTATCTAACTGAGTCACCTTCTTCTGGGAATTAGTAGGTGTAATTCCTAGAGCCCTACAAACTCCAAGAGGCATCACGTTGGTGGAAGCACCAGAATCTAACAAGCAGTTATGCAAATTCTTACCGAATATATGAACAAAGATTAGGAATGGTGGGGTTTATGTTTTCCCTTGGAACAAGGTAGGCTAAATATCTACTTGAGCCACTTGAGTCTTATCCTTTTCTTTCCCTTTATCTCCAGGGGGTATGTTAGTCCTATTTTGGGTCTGATTTTGTGCGCTCACAGGCTGGGAGCTGGAAGTTTGGCCGACATGTTCACCAGAAGACTTATCCAATAACTTTGAATTTGCATCATAGGTACCTAAGACATCCTTCCTAATTGCAGGGAACCTTAACAACTCAAACACAGAAAGATTTACCTTTAGTTTCTTGAATTCCTCTGCAACATATGACACCATCTGCTTTTCACTCATATCAGTAGAGATTTCCTTAGATGATTCCTCCACCTTATCCTTGCCAGCTTGGACAGCCTTTTCCTTATGTGGGTCGGTTTGAGCCTGTCTCTCCTTTGAAAGATACTGCTTGGGAACGTGTGGATAAGACGGGTTGTTACTAGCATTAGGATCTGGAGGAGTACTGAAGTTGTTGGGAGGAATGGAAGTGGTGAAAGGTCCTCCAGGCTGTGGACGTCTATGAGGCATATCTCTCAATCCTTGTCTCTGAAACATCTGAACTTCCTCAACATAAGGTTCCTCCTGATCAAGAGGGCCATTTTCATTCATTGTATCTTCATTAAACAACCGAGCTACTTCGTCTCCATTACAAATCTGATCTGTTTTATCTTCCTGGGAATCAAGCTCCTCTGGTACATTTTCCTTGCTGGCTGGAAAAGGAGCATGATTTAATACCAGCACAGGAGAATCATATGAGTTGGAGGGAACCATCTCCTGTCCATTCACATTGTTCTCTACCTCATATTGAAAAATAGAGGCAGCAGTTTGGAACTCTGGGCACTCCAATTCCGAATGCTGACTTGTCTTATGAAGCCTGCACCATCCTGATAGGGCTGCTTTAGCCAGATATACACTGTTAGGAGGTTTGTCTTGACTGACTGGCTGATTTGCAGGTTGATTAACGATCGGATTGGCAGGTTGATCCAGTGGGGTGGGAACTCCCCCATTGTTGGGCCATGTATTCCAAGTTCTGTTCTGCCCTTGCGATGGCCTCTTATCAAATCCTGATCCACTTCCTTGGCCTCTATCAAAGTTTTGCCTCCTATCGTTATTGAAACCTCTATCCTGATTATAACCCCTATCTTGATTATATCCCCTGTCATTATAGAATCCTCTGTCATTACGCTGCCCCCTGTCAAAATTCTATCCTTGTGAAAACTCCCTGTTCTAATTAGATTGCATTCCCTTCTGAGCAGCTTGCAGTTGGCTGTTCTGATTTCTTAAGTAAGTCACTTCTAAATTTAGCTTCTTTATTTGTTCAGCCATTTCATCAATCCTCTCCCTATTTGAATCTCGACAAGGAGGTTGACTTGGGTTATTTTGAGGAGGGACAGGCATTGTGGCAGATCCCAAAGACTGATGCAATACCTCAAAATTCTGCAAGTAAGCAGGGAAGCCATTCGGTTGGGACTGGTACATAGGCTGATTAACCTATTATTGAGGGAAGTTTTCCATAGGAGAAATCTGGTTCATGGGGTGACCAGGGTGTGGTACATAGGTAATTGGGGGACTGGATTCATGATTGGGGTATGATTGGTGAGAGCCTGATTCACTGCCTGAATCTAGTTGGGATGTGCAACCGGTCCCAGGGAAGGTAATGGCCCAGTCAAGTGTTGTCTTAGATCCGTACTGAGCTTGATAGCTTCCATATAAGCATCAGTCAGGGTAGCTGGAGGGTTGGGTCTCCACTTCAAAAAGGTTGCTGTTAGGCTATCCAGAGCTTCATAATAGACCCCCAGGGCTGTATCATCATCTAAAACATATGGGTCTTGTAATCTGGTGAATGCGCGATGGAACCTATTATTGAACCTGGCTATGGGTTCATTAACTTCTCTCTTGACCTTGATGAATTGCAAGTATAGCTCGTTGGCACTGATGGGTATTCGGAACTTCTACAAAAAGGCCTTTTCAAGGTCACTCCAATTTAGAATCGAACCAGTAGGGAGATGGTTGTACCAGTAAAAGGCTTCTTCTCCTAGTGAATAAGGGAACAACCTACAAGCAACATCTTCATGGACAATTCCTCTATCTTTAAGGTAGGTTTGGAAAATTCTTATGTGTTCTTCCGCAGTCCTATTTGGGTCATTGACATGGAATTTTGAACAGAAATGCTCAGGGTTCTTGGGCATTACATTGTAAGCATTGAAAGACAAGGGGGACGGATTGTTGCCAAGGAAAGCCATTGGTAAGAGTGGGGGTGGCGGTGGTGGTTGGTTATTGATCAACTGAGGCTGATGGATGGGAACGGCTTCAGGAATGGGTATAGCCTCAACTTCAGGGTGTGAGGATGTGGATGATGTTGGTGAGGGGATGGGTGATGATGATTCTCCCCTCTCTAGTCCTTCTTGACGTATTGGAAAACTGTAGTTCCTCTAGATCTTCTTCTCTGGTGGTAGATCTGGTATTTCTCCTATATCTCTCTGGGGAGATGGCGTTCAAGAAACAATCCAATGTGCTCATTCAGGCCCTCCTTCTAGCGCCAATCTGTTGATGGTGTTTTCTGCACAGCAACAATTCAGACAGAATGCAATATTCTATCTCTCTTGAAAGGTAATCCTCAATAATAAATTACTGAAAATCACCCCAAGGTCTCTCGAATGTTAGGTCATAACAATGCATAAACCAACTTAGATAAAATGTGAAATGCTGATAATCACAATCGGACCTTACTACAAGCAAACTGTATCTTATCTTTCAATTTATCAGATGATCTTAAATCCTAAATCTAACCAAATAATAAAGAAACAGCAAAAGATAGGGATGCAAGGAAGTGATAAGATCTAAACTACTGAGAGGATAAACAATGTAAATAACATATATCTGGAATGGACCTATCTCAAATAACCAATTCTTATTTGACCCACCATGCAATCTTACAAGAACGGTGCAATCTTCTGAGGAATTCAGATTTTCAAATCATAGACATGCATCTACAATCGAACTTAAGCACATTGAATATACGGTCTAGGTTGACTTTTCCAGCCTACTATAATTAGATAGTTATTGGGAGTATAGACCAGAGATAGCTACAAACATTCCAAATATGAAATCATAGACATCATTTATCCAATTGAAACTAATCTATTTCTGAATACTAAACCCTAAATCTTCAAGAAATTTAAAAGATGGATCAATAAGAACCATGCACGATGAAATAACACAAAGGATTCCACCAGGAAAACCACAATGTCTCCAATTGTATTAATCACCAAAATCTGCAACAATTCAACTGTTCTGATACAATATTTGCTTCAAGAAGAGACTAAGAAATTCTAACTATTGCTCTTACTTATCTCTATTACTGCTTAGCTAACCAATATCTAACCCTTACAATGAGGCAAGAACGCCTATTTATAGAAAATTACCCCCAAGACAGGTCGGCCCAGCCAAACATTTTACAAAATAATAAAACCATCAAAACAGGTCGGCCAAGGAAACAAACCAAGGCACACATTAAATGCCATCATCCAAGTCAGCTCTGACACAGTCCCCAAGGAATTCTGGTCCAATGCATGCCCCATAGTAATAGGGAAGCACAAATCTCGAAACGAGCATTAACTGCTACTCCCTTTATCCTTTTTCTGTCCAGATGACCCTTGGACCTTCAAAAATACCCCGTCCAACTCAGCAATAGGTGGCAATGGCAAAACCCTAAGTCGGCATTTAATGGAGCCTATTTCTTCCTTGGACCGCTCAACAGTCTTGTTCCAATCCTCCTTACTGGCCAAATATTTATCTGTCACCGCCATGTAGGTAGTTGCATCATCAAGTAGGTGGCCGGTGACAGATCCATTTGAATCTGGGGCATAAATTTCATGCCACCATTCCTTCAATTGCTCCAAGCTCAGATATTTGGGAGCCATCTTCTTCCTTCCTGTCATTATCTCAAAGAAGGTGATGCACCCGTCATAGACTGCAGTGAGCTCACCTTCAATTGATTTCTTTCATTTATGTATCTTCTTTTGAGCCTTCTACCTGAGTTGCAGTGCCTCGAACCATTCCCACGGCTCATCCAACCTGGAGGAAGGAAGGATTCCATCCCTAGCTAATTGTTCCCTGCCATGTCCCAGGATAACTTTCTATTTCTGCAACAGGAGGTCTACATCATCCCTATCCTGAGACAGGATATGCTCTAACAATTCCTTAGCCCGGACTGCATCCTTTCCCATAGATAGGATTTCCTTGATAGCATCATCCCCTCTGGTCTGGACACCCATCAACCAATCTATTGGCGCTTGGGCTGAAGCTTTCAATTTCTCAATCCTGGAGATTGTTTCCTTAGGTAGAAAACCTGGAGTAGCGGAAGAAGAAGGGTAGAGAGACTGCAGAGGCTTCATTACCTCTTCCAAACACTTTCTTAACCTTTCATTTTCTCTCTTCAGCTCTCGTTTGGTCTGAGTCTCCTTTAATCTGTCAACAATGACTGCACTAGACCCCTCAAATTCCTCAATATCCTGCTCTAGGGAGGCCGGCCCAAGGTTGATAGTCCGTACATCGTAATCCTGGCCTGAAACATCATCCCTCATCTTATCTGCAGCAAGAGTAGCAACATGGACAACCTAGTTATTCGCTTCATCCCTTTCCACCCGGGAGATGACCTTTGCAGCCTTCTTCTTTTTTCCCTTACCGATCTTAGACACCATCTCATCCCAGTCCAAGGGAGTATCTTCAACAATCACCTGCTTTTTCCATGCAAGCTCCTTCTCCAACCAATCCGGGGCTACAGGGTCAGTCCGGATTTCTTCTACTCCTATTTCTCCTGGTTCCTCTATCACCTTCTCTTCTTCTGTGGTTGCCCTATCATCTTCCTTTTCTGGAAGCTGTTCACCTTGATTGGCCCCTTCAAGCTCTAACTCCGGAAGCATCGGTGATGGAGTCCTAGCAGGGATACTTTCCTCTGGCTCAGGCAATCCGCGGCCTCTGCCACTTTCCGGGGAGTCCTCATATTGTACCAAAGGAGAAGTGTACCTTTCCTCTTCTTCAGCCTCCAACTCTACTACTTCATCGAAGAGTGCTCCTTCCTTGAAAGGTTCTGCCTCCCTGCTAGTTTCATGTTCACCAGGATTTTCTGGCTCAAGTATGCTCGATGGAGGAGAAACAGACCTAGATGGCTCTTCAACTGGCAGCTTTAGGGAAGAGTCCTTTTGTGCAACATCTTTGGGAGAGGGAGTTCTTGATTTCCTCATGTATACTTTTGTCTTCTCCCCTCTAGAACTCTCCACATCAACAATGGGAGGTTCGTCACTTGAAGCAGCCTGACTTTTCTTCGTTGTCCTTGTTGTCCTGGCCTTCTTTGGCGGTGGAGGAGCATCTTTCTTTTCCGCTTTCTCCATCTCCTCCTCATCAGAGGATTTGCTGATTGTCAGAGTCTTCCATCTTCTCTTTCCCTTAGGCTTCATCTTCGTTTCAGGCTTGCCTCCCTTAGGACCTCTGACTTTGATTTTGAATGGCGAGGTCTTCACAGACTTCCCTTTGGGGTCATCCTCCCTGGATTCCTCAGAAGTTGACATGGGATTGAGATTTCCCATCAAGTCAAAAGTACAAGTCACCTTTGCACTTTCCAATTCCCAAATCTTATGTTTCACCCAAGAAAGAGTGAACTTCATCACATGAGCCATTAAGTTCTCCAATTCTATAATCTCGTCCTCATTCCAATCGATATCCCCGATCGACCTGTCCTTTATGGCTTCATAGGCATGGTCCTGAACCAATTTTCTGTCATCCTCCAGTTGGTCCGGAATCAACTTAACATTGTACTGCCTAATGGCCTCCACAGGTAACCTATAATATCTTTTCTTCCTCGCCTCAAGGTCATCTTTGATACTGACCCAATAGTCCTCCAAGTCATCTTTGTGCCTATACTCCCGGGTAGCCTTCCTCTGAGCCTCTCCAGTTATATCAAAATTCATTCCTTTCGAATGGAAGGAGAATCCATAAGCTGCCAATTCCTCCCCTGCGGTGTGAGCTGATTGGATAGAAGGGCATATCTCTCCCACACCAATCCCAACAGGGAAGTCTCCTCTGAAGCCTATATTGTGCTTCTCCTTCTTCACCACTGCATCAAATTCACAGATCTGTCTTACAACCTCCAGCAGCACAATGTGGTCAGTGGGATACCGAGGCAACCTATAAGGGGCTACTAGGCATCCATCAATCCTGAGGTAAGTGAATGTAGGGAACTGGATGAACCATGCTCCGTAGTTCTTAATCAATCCTTTGGCCCCATCGAATAATCTGAGATGCTCTGCATTCTGGAGTGTCTGGGTGATATGCATTGTAAATGCATCATTGGCCCTCTTGTAATCCCTGTGCTTGAGATGCAACTCTGGATACACCTCATAAATTATATCCTGTCCAATTGTTCCCCTCAGATTCAGACCTTTGTAGGGGTAGGAGATGGCCAACACATATACTACATATGAGGACATAGTGAATCTCTTCGCTTCCAACACATTCCTCAACTGTTTATCAATCTCAGCACTGATGAGCCCTGCCCAGTGATAATTGGTCCCTTGACTAATTTTGGTGATCACATGGACCATCCAACTCTCTAATACCCCTGCACTTCTCAATCCAGCCACCCTGCTCAGAAGTGTGATGGCATCATATACCTCTGACCTGAATTTTACCCTGTGCAGCTGCTTTGGAAACTTCGAATGATGGGATTTTGGATTTTCTAGCCACGAGTTAATTATCTGCTGAGCCTTGACTGGCTCATTCTCATAGTAGGTCCTGGTAGTGTCAATATTCAAGGCACACACTGAAGGAAGATCTGGCATGCTGAAAGCCTATGCAATGGAGGCCGGACTGAAGTTGGCCAAGACTCTCCCCTCAGTGCTGACCATCCTGTGCGTATCAAAATTGTATTGTCGGGCGCACTCCAAGATTAATTCATAACACTGCACTGTCGGAGGGAACCCTGCCACATGTACCAATCCGGAACTCATCATCCCCTGCCTCAGGGCTGACTGATCCTTCTTGGCCATTCTCTGTTTGAACTCCTCATACCGCCAAGCACCAACATTAGTATCTGATACCTCGGTCCACACAGAAGACACTTTGCTCTTAGGAATTGGGTTCTTCATGTCTAATCGTAGTAGTTCTGTCTCAGAGATAGATGAAGCCCCTGCGCCACCCTTGGACTTTCTAGCAACCGCCTTGCTTGATTCAGCCTTCACATCAAAAATCATCATTAGTGTTCAATTATTGCTCATATTCCAATCTGAAAGGTTAGCACAAAATCATACAAATCAATCAAAATCTATTGCTAAAAGCTAATCCTTCGAGATCAGGAGAAATCAGATAATCCGGGAAGATCACGCAAACCGGGAAAATACTGTCGGGGTAGAATTTCAGAGAAATCCAACCCAGACGGATTCCTGCTGCCAGAGAATCATTAGTCAAATAAATCATTAGTGCAGATGAAAAAATAAAGGATAATCATTGAATTCACTTATTGGCAACAAGAAAGAAGCATCAAACAACTATTCCCCTAATCCTATCATCGAAACATTTGAAAAGGACACAATTAGATAGGAAATCTAGAAAAATCCGGATGGAACGGATTTTTGCGGACGACTTAAAATGCGCCGGAAATAACCTCAGTCCGTAGAATAAGTCCAAATCGGGAAAATACAGAAGCGACGAAATTCCGCGATGACCTCAGAAACCCAAAAAATGACCAAACGTGAATCAAAACCCAAACGACCACGGGATTCACCTCTCCTAAGCTCGACTGATCCCAGAACCGATGACAATCAACAAAATTCAAAGCGCAAAGGACCCCAAAGTTCCAGAACTTGCAAAGGACAAATTCCCACATTAAAATGATGATGCCCTAAATCGAATAATCAAATCTCCGCCATTAAAACCAGAGCAAGCTTTAGGGTCTAAGTATCGGCTAAGGATTTACCTAAAGCACTCGAATCTTAGGGAATTCAACAGGATGCAAGGACAAAACCGTTCAAAATAAATGAAATGTTCGTTCTGGGTCCCAACACCGAAGGCAAACCCCAACCTCGCACAATATGGTGGATTCCGCACTAAAAGAACAAGCAACCAAGCCTAGAACTCCGTCTAAAGGATACACATGCAACCAAATGGACGGAAAAACTCGCAGGACATAAGTGATAGGGTTTCATCATACAAACGGGTCAAACCCTGACTCTATAAATATGAAATTAAAATCAAGCAAGAGCCGACCCAAATCTAATAATATCCAATTGAAAACCTTCAATCACCATGAAAGCAAAACGGAAGGGTAATGACCACATCCCATGGATCAAAGTGGAAGAAATTCGAGCTTGAGAAGGTGACCTTCGCAACAAACATGCCCAAGCAGCGAAAACACCAACACCGGCACCCAAGCAATCCTCACGCGAACAAATTAGGATCGATTCTCAAAACTCAGATAGAAATTCAAAATCGCCAGAGCAAAACAAGGGAGCAATGAAGTTAGAATGGCACTGAAAATGCCCTAAATCCGCCCTTATACCCGTCTGAGCAAAGGTACCTCAACCATTAATGCACGACAAGACATCTCTGACAAGTCTAGAAACCCGAGCCCCGAGTGGAATTTCAGAAAATCCCAGAATGCGCGGAAACACGGATTCCGCAAAAATGCAGAAACCGGGGAAATGAGGAAGGTTGGGATTTTGGCAGAATCTGGGAAAATCCACCAGGACCGGAAAATCCCGAAGTAAGGCAAAAACCCAGAATCAGAGAATCCTGCAAGAAACAGACAAGGAACTAGGGTCCGGGAAAATCCACCAGAGTCAGAAAATCCCGGATCCAGGTGAAAACCCGGACCTGGCGAAAAACTCATTTTCAATCAATTCAAACTTCAAAGCAGGGTCAAAGCTAGCAAGACCGACATGTCAAGACCCTAAGATAATAAATCCAATAGAACCAAAGGTCAAAGACACCAAAAAGAGGGTCCCTACTCACAGTGGGGTGTGTGTGCAAAAAAAACTGCACAACACCAACCCATGAGGTTGGTAAGAGGGCAGGGACTTACTCAGACTATGGCTGAAATGGGGCCTGAACTGACTACTCAGAATTATAACCTTGAGGAGGTTTCCCCAGGTGGCTGGTACGATGACATAGTTTACTACTTGCTAAACCAACGATCTCTAGGCCATCTTAATGTTGTTCAGAGGAGAGCTCTGTGACTAAAGAGTGATGGTTTCATGCTAAAGGGAGCTGTTCTGTACAAGAAAAATCATGAAGGCATTTATTTAAGGTGTCTCGGGAAACAGGAAGCTAAGAGGGTGATGAACGAATTTCATGAAAAGTATGGCACCGGCCATGGTTCTGCTATTGCCACAACAAATCAAATTTTGAGGGCAGGGTATTATTGGCCCACGTTGTTTAAAGACATCCATCATCATGTAAGGACCTGTCACACTTGCCAGACCGCAGCAATGAGGGAAAGGTTTGCAGCACTTCCACTTCAATCGGTCACTGAGGTAAGGCCTTTCACTCAGTGGGGTATGGATTTCATAGGCCCTATCAACCCACCATCTTCTGCGGGACATAGGTACATTCTAACGATTACTTATTATTTCACAAGATGGACTGAGGCTTTTACTTGTAGGCAATGTACATCTAAGGTAGTGATTACTTTTCTAGAATCTGCTATTATTAATCAATTTGGATGCCCTATTGTTGTTGTCTGTGATAATGGTCTTGCTTTCACATCTTTAAAATTTTCAAATTGGGCTTTTGATCATGGCATTATTGTAAAGTTCGCGTCCAATTACTATCCCCAGGGTAATGGCTTAGTAGAATCCTCCAACAAGAATTTATTGACTATTATTCGTAAGCTGTTGGAGGGGAATCCAAAAGACTGGCATACCCAGCTTCAGTTTTCCCTTTGGGCAGATCTTACAAGGCTTAAGTCATCCATCAAAATATCTCCCTATCACTTAGTATATGGTCTAGAGCCAGTATTCCCTATTCAACTCAAGATCCCAACATTGAAATTTATTAATGAGTTTTATGATGAGGAGGATAGAAGGGAGACTAGGTTGATAGAACTACTACACCTTAAGGAGAAACAAGACAATGCCCTTGAGAACTTTGCCAGACATCAGGGGGTAGTTAAGATGTGGTTTGATAGAAGGGCTAAAGTCAAAGCCTTTAGGATTTCTGACCTTGTGTTATACTAGGATAAACCTCATGATCAAAAAGGGGACCATGAGAAGTTTGATAAATTGTGGCTCAGCCCATATCAGATTGCTGAAATACTTGGAGATAACACCTTCCGTCTGAAGACTCTCACGGGAGAAGATATTCTACTACCTATCAATGGGTAGTATTTGAAACATTATTTCCAATCCTAAGCTATTTTCAGCTCTATGCTTTGTATATAGTTAGTTTAGGTTGCTTTATGTTGTTTTGTTTTGGTTAGAGTAGGCTTCCTTTCAATTTTTTTCGTTTTTCTTTGGTTAGAGTAGGTTTACTTTGGCTTGTTTTGTTTTGGTGTTTGTTGCTCTTGCTCTGGGTTCCTTCTATTTTTGGGATCTCTTGTTGCATTTGTATGACAGTGGTGACAAAGTAGGTGTGGTGCTCTTAGTATTTCCCTTACAAACTTTAATCATCTTTCCAGAACATTATGGTATGAATTCTCTACCCAAAGTCACATATCCTTGTGTCTAAAGCAAAGGGTCTTCTAGTCAGATTGAATAGGAATACATTGGGGTCTCACATTTTTTAATATTAAATATACCTGAAATTACAGAAGGTCCTTATGAAGTTTGGACAAGTGAAAAATCCTTTTTCTACTCTAGTGCCACTGTGGCTCTCATCCCTAAAGTGTGAACTTCATTGTTCACATGTTGAAGTGAAAGCAGTGAAAAGACAAGCAGTATCAAAAAAAAAGAGAGAAATAATATTGAAAATTAAAAGTATGAATTCAAATCATCAGGGGGATCTGGATATCTCTACCGGGGCTATAGACGCCTGGCTGGCAGTAGAGCTATGTTTAGGAGAATCACAGCGATAACCTCGTCGGGGCTATGGACGCCTGACTGGCAGCAAGGCTCTATCCAGGTTACTTTTAGAGTATGAATCTTTATGTAGCTTGTTCAGACCAAGTTTGGATCCTATTGCAGCTAAGGGGAGGTAATGAATGCATGTGCACACATTTCGACCCTAGTGTAAGAAAGATCTTGATGACTAGTGGGTTCTTTGGTTTAACTGTAGGTAGTGGCTAGATGGATAAGTTGAAACCATGAGTTTTGGGTTCTTGATTCCAGTTTTTCATCAAAATTCTTTGGATCATTTCCCTAGCAGTCGCCATTTGTTGTGCAATTTTGCACACACGCCCCACTCGGAGTAGGGACCCTCTTTTTTTTTAATTTCTGATGTCTCTTTGACCTTTGGTTTTTATTGGATTTGTCCTTTCGAGGTCTTGGGTTGTTGGTCTTGCTGGTCTTGGTTTTGCTCAGAGGGTTGTATTGATCAAACTTGGTTTTTAAGGGAAGTCCAGGTTTTTCCCTAGATCCGGGATTTTTCGGTTTACCCAGATTTTCTCGGGTCCTGGTTCATCGCCTGTCAATGTTGGTTTTTCTGAAGTCCGGGTTTCTGCTTGGATCCGGGATTTTCTGGCTCGGGAAAATTTTCTCGAACTTCGTCGGAGTCCCGAAGGATGCGTTATCTGTGGAATTCGTGCTCACCCAGATTATCCATTTGGCTTGGTTTTTTCTGAAATTCTGTTTTGGGCTCGGGTTTCCGGATGTCCTTGATATGTCTTATCGTTCATTAATGCCCAAAATACGTCTTCTCTGGCACGAGTGCGGGTGGATTTAAGGTCTTTTGGCGCTCTTTGATTTCATTATTCATTTGCCATCTGCTCTAGCGCTTAGGATTGTCCATTTTGAGCTTTGGTCGTGGGATTTGGTCTGTTCGCGTGTGGATTGCTTGAGCGCTTGTGGTGAGTATTTCCATCGCAAGGGCACCCTATTTTGTAGTGACTTCTTCCAACTCGAGCTTCATTCAGAGTTGATCCATGGTAAGCCATTATTAACTTCACCTTTTTGTTTACACTTTGATTAAATCTGTCAAGTTATTGAATGGTGATTATTTGTGTCCACCCTTGCTTGTTTCATGATTATATATTTAGAAAATTAGGGTTTGACCTACCTCTTCATGGATTTTATCACCCGCACCATGCATCCCTTTGCTTATCGATTGAATGTTAGGTATATTCCTATGACTAGGTATTTTTATTAGGGCCTTGCCCTCTTGGCGCGTAGTCTGTTATATTGTGAAGTTAGGGTTTCGGTAGGTTTGCCTGAATTTGTTAAGACTGGTGGAGCTGTTGCAACTTTCATGTCTTTTGTCTAGCTCAACCTTTTTCACGACATTTGAGACCCTGGTGTGCTCTAGTTTAATCGTCCTGAGGGAGCGTGCTTGAATTTCGAAGCCTGCCCTAGCTTTCATGGTGGATGTTTAGCTGATTAACTTAAGGTTATCATTGTTTCATCATGGGGATCAATTACTTGAGAGTTTTTTGGGAATTTAAATTCATGTGCAATCAAAATCTGACTTATTGGGATTGATTTTATGTCCATTGGAATCCAAATAGGGAGGTTTATATGATCATTCAATTAATGGTTTTTGCGTTAAACGATCGTCGGGTTTCCGAGGTGTCCACGGAATTTCTGCACACCTAGATTTTCCTGGTTTCTGCCATTTCCTTGGAGTATGATGAGTTCCAAAATTTCGAGCTAACTGTGGAAATCCGACCTATCTGGATTTTTTTGGTTTTATGCTTGGTTCCACTTCTTTTTGATTTTTGAAATTGGGGTAATGAATTAAATGTTAAATGATGGTTTCTTGTTGCTAAATGAATGAATCTTATAATAATAATGCATCTCTTTTGTCCATATTAATGATTTATTTGATGAATGATGCCTTGGAAAAAGGAATCTGTCTGGGTCAGATTTCTCTGAATTCCACCCTGACTGGATTTTCCCAGATTTTTGAGATTGACGATTAATGATTGATCTTCATTATTTCATGTGATTTCAAGGCTAACCTTTGATTGAAATGTAGATGATAATGGGATTTTCATGAGGTCCTTTTTGTGAATGCAGGCTAAATCAAGGAAAGTAGCAGCAGGAAAGGCCAAGGGTGATACAGAGGGGTCTTCAGTTACAGACACAGAAAGGTTGAGGCTACATGTAAAAAGCTAGTTGCCTGATAGTAAGATAGCTTCAGTTTGGTTTGAGGTCTCCGATACCAACGTAGGAGCATGCAGATATGAAGAGTTCAAGGAAAGGACAACTCAGAAAGATCAATCGGCCCTTACCAAGGGAATGATGAAGTCCGGACTAACCCATGTAGCAGGATTCCCTCCTGCGGTTCAGTGCTATGAATTGATATTGGAGAGTGCCCAGAAATATGACTTTGATACACAGATGGTTGTTACTACTGAGGGAAGAGTACTGGCAAACTTCAATCCAGTTTCTATTGCCCAAGCATTTGATATGCTAGACTTACCATGTGTGTGTGCCTTGGACATGGACATGGCTAGAACTTACTATGAGGATGAGCCTACTAAAGCCCAGCAGATGATTAATTCCTCACTTGAAAAGTTGAAGTCTCATTTCTCCAAGCTGCCTAAGCAGTTACACAGGATCAAGTTCAGACAAGATATATATGATGCAATCACACTGCTGAGTAGGGTGGTTGGCTTGAAGAGTGTTGGGGCATTGGAAAGTTGGATGGTACATGTTATTAATAGGATTGAGCAAGGTATTAATTACCACTGGGTAGGGCTTATTAGAGCAATGATTGATAGGCAGCTGAAAGATGTGTGAGAAACAAAAAATTTTACCATGTCATCTTATGTGATATATGCGCTGGCCAGATTTCACCCATACAGGGGATTGAATCCAAAAGGAACATTTGGACAGGATATCATCTATGAGGTATACCCTGAATTGCACTTAGGGAATTAGAATTATAGAAGAGCAAACGATGCATTTACTATGCATATTACTAGGCTGCTTCAAAATGTAGAGCATGTGAAAATTTCTGATGGAGCCAAGGAGCTGATCAAAAAATACGGAGCATGGTTTATACAATTTCCCACCTTCTCTTACATCAGAGTTGATGGATGTCCGACTGCTCCATATAGATTGCCAAGGTATCCTACCGACCATTCATACTTTTGGAAGTGACTAGGCAGATATGTGACTTCGATGCTATTATCAAAAGAGAGAAGCACAAGATAGGGTTTGGTGGGGACTTCCCTTTGAAAATTGGTATAGCTGAGGTTTGCCCTTCAATCCAATCGGCTCATGCATCCGGGGAGGAATTGAGTACTTATGGTTTCTCTTTCCATTATAAGAGGACAAACTTTGATATTACTGGTGAAGCACAGAAGAAGGCTACCAAAGAATATCACCACAAAGACGACCTAGAGGATTACTGGGCGCACATCAAAGATGACTTTGAGGTGAGAAAGAAAGGATATTCTAGGCTTCCAGTTGATGTGATTAGAATGTACAATGTCAAATTGATTCCTAACTAGTTAGAGGATGATGGGAATTTAGTTCAGGATCATGCATATGAGTCAGTCAAGGACAGGTCTATTGGAGAGATAAGCTGGTCTAAAAACAAGGTAACTTAGCTAGAAGAATTAATGGCTCCTGTTATGAAATTTACCAAGTCTTGGTTGAAGCATAAAGTATGGGAATTGGAAACTGAGAAGGTACCTTGTACCTTTAATTTTATGGGAGATTCGAATCCTCTTTCCACCTCAGAGGAATCCAGTGAAGATGATTCCAAAGGAAAAACTAAGGTAAGCTCACCTTTCAATATTAACATCAGAGGACCTAAGGAGAGTGATCCTGGGCAGAAAAGGAAACCCAAGGGAAAGAAGAGGAGTCAAATGTTTAAAATTGGTAAGTTTGCAGAAGAGGAGGAACTTGAGAAAATCGAGAAAGAAGATGCTCCTCCAGAGCCAAAAGGGGCAAGGACAACCAGGGCTTCTAAGAAGAAAGATCAGGGAACATCCAAGGTTAAGGCAGACCCTCCTATGGTTGATGTGGAGAGCTCAGGAGAGAAAACCAGGGCTTATTCTAGGAAGTCAAGGACTCTATCTCCCATGGAGACCATACAAAAGATAGATCCTCTTCCAATGGCATCCCTTGTGGAAGAATAGAAGGCTACCTCTCCCCCATCAAGTATACCTGAGAAAATAGTTCATGAAGAGCATGAGACCAATGGGGAAGTGGAATCATTCAAGGAAGGGCAACTTTATAGTGCAGCCCCTGAGCTTGAAGTAGGAGATGTGGAAATGCACCCTTCTCCGTTGGTTCAGTATGAGGATTCTCTTGTGAGCAGTAAAGATAATAAATCCCCTGAGAAGGGGGATTTCCTTGTTAAGACTCCATCACCCCTGCAAGAGGAAGAACCCGACAGTGGAAGAACATGAAGAGGTCAAGAAAGATGAAGTCTGGGTGGATCCTGCTATTCCGGATTCGTTAGATAAAGAAATCATGAGGAAGCAGGTCATTGTTGAGGAAACACCTCTCAACTGGGATGAAATGTTGGCCAAGAGTGGAAACAGAAAGAAGAAGAAGGCAGCCAAGGTGGTTTCAAAGATCAAAAGGGATGAGGATAATAACAGGGTCATTCATATTGCTACTCCTGCTGCTGATAAGGGTAGAGACGAGGTCACCAGGAAAGATTACAATGTACATACCATCAATCTTGGGCATGCCTCCATGGAGCAAGATATTGAGGAATATGAGGGGTCCAGTGCAGTGATAATTGGAAGATTAACGAAGGAAAGACAGTCCAAGCATGAGCTAAAGAAGGAGAATGAAAGGCTAAGGAAATGTTTAGAAGATTTAATGAAGCCTTTGCAATCTTTTCTCCCATCTTCTTCTGTTGATGTTGGTTTCTTGCCAAAGGAGACCATCTATGAAATAGAAAGAATGAAATCCTCTACCAAGGCTTCAATAGATTGGTTGAAGGAGGTACAAACCAAGGGAGATGATGCAATAAAGGAAATCCTTTCAACTGGAAAGGATGCAATAAGAGCTAAGGATTTATTAGAGCATGTTTTATCTCAGGACAAGGAGGATATTGACCTTTTATTGCAGAAAGCTAAAGTGATCATGGAGTATGGTAAGGATCAGTTGGTTGTAGAGGGAATCCTTTCTTCATCTGGAGTTAATGAGCCTTGGGAATGGTACGAGGCCTTGCAAATTTGACAGAAAGCCATCAAGAAGATCTGCAAACAAAAGAAGCAGCTGGATGGTAATCTTACTGGTGTTTATGATGGATGTATAACATTCTTTGAAATAATGACTGGCTAGAGGAAGATTGCCCCAAAGTACTTGAGCTTAGAAAAATTGAGGGAATGGTGGCATGATGTCTATGCCCCTGATTTTGAAAATATTGTAACAAGGCACCAATTGAATGATGCAGCGACTTACTTAGCTGTGATGGACAAGTACCAAGCGCATAGGGGTGAGTGGGATAAAATTGTTAAGTAGTCAAAGGAAGAAATTGGCTCCATTGAATTTCCTCTCAAAATCCTACCCTTTCCACCTATTGCCGAGTTGGATAGGGTGTTTTTGAAGGTTCATGAATCACTGGATCAGAACAAGGATAAGGGAGGCGATAGTTAATGCCAACTTTGAGATTTGTGCTTCCCTATTATTATAGGGCATGTGTTGATCCGAGCTGCATTGAGGAAAGTGTTTGGGCCGACCTTGATGATGTATTAGCATTTAATGTGTGCCTTATTTTGAAATTCTTGAGGCCGACTTGTTTTGACTATTTTATTTTGTAAATGTTTGGCTGGGCCAACATGTTTGAGGATTCTCTATAAAGGGCATTCCTGCCTCATTTGTAAGAAGTTGATTAGAGAGATAATAGAGACAAGCTAGATTAAAAAGGAGCTAGAGCATTCTGTAGTAGAGATAGTAGTTAGTTCTCTTGATCAAGTGTTGTAACAGAACAGTGGAATTGTTGCTATATTTTGGTGATCTAATACAATTGAAGGCATTGTGGTTTCTCTGGTGAATTCTTTTGTGTTAGTTTATCTTGCATGGTTCTTGTTGTTCCATCTTTTGAAATTGCTTGAAGATATAAGATTGGATGCTAGATTTAGAGTTAGATTAGTCTGGTGAATAATGTTCATGGTTTTATGCTTGGAATGTTTTTAGCAATCCCTGGTCTATACTCCCAGTAACTATTTGATTGTAGTAGGCTAGTGAAGTCAACCTGGACCATATATCTATTTGTGATATTGCATTGTGGGTTAAGCATGAATTGGTTATTTGAGATTGGTCCATTCCAAGAATTTATCATTTGCATTGCTCATCTTAGAGATGGTTTAGATTTCATTATATCCCTTGCACCCTCATCTTTTTTTGTTTCTTTATTATTCGGTGAAGATTTAGGATCTAAGATCAACATATTGCAGGACTTGATAAATTAGAAAGATACTGTTTTCTTGTAGTAAGGTTCGATTGTGATTACCAACATTTTCACATAATATCTGATTTGTTTATGCATTGTCAATACCTAACACCCGAGAGACCTTGGGGTGATTTTTAGTAACCTGTTGTTGAAAATTACCTTTCAAGAGAGATAGAATATTGCATTCTGTTTGAGTTGTTGTGCAGAAAACATCATCAACATAAATGTTATGGATAGGTTGAATGAACATGATTTGATCTTGATTAATAGGAGGGCTTGATGTTTCCCCATGCTTAGAATTAGGCTTTTGAAATACGTCTTGGATTAATTGAATGGAAGTGGACGAGGAAGGATCTTGGAGGGGCTTGGCATTTTCTTTATGTTCAATCTCATAAGGTCATGATGAAGGTTGACTTTGGCTCATGGGAGGAAACTCTAGAATAGGTTCAAGGGGTTGTGGTTGACATGATGGAATTAGAAGACTAGGAATGGTGTTGGAAGAATATTTTGTAATCTTGAGGATGGGAAATGGCTAACATGGTTGACTCCTTTCTAGTAACCCTTGGGTCACATCCTTTGTAGGTGGATGGATGGATTTGGGTTTGATTTTGTAATATTTGAATTTAGGGTATGTAATTGATGGAGGATTGGATGATGGTGTGGTTAATAAAGTGTTGATGGGTTGGAATGTGTGGAGAACAATGGATTTGGACTAGGACATGGTGGCTTTAGGATAGGCCTTTGATTAGACGGTGGTATAATATCTTTGCAGAATGCATGAGGTAGATTGGTTTCTCCATTTTCAAAGGTTATTAGGTCTTGCTGCATAGGTAAACTTAAGTCTATTAGTTCTTCATACCAAATTGGACTTGGGATCGCTTGATTTATGTACAAAGAGCCACTTGAACTTGCATGTGGTTCTTGTGAGGACACTTGGTTTCCTTATGGATAGGGTTGATGATGAGGTGGAATGGTAAGGTATGTAGGTAAAAAGTTTTGTTTTATGGGTTGTTGTGGATAATGGTTGATATTAGAAGAAATAGGGTATGGTGATGTGGCATTGTTATGGGAAGATGTGAGATAAGGTGATGTGTAACTGTTATCAAAGGATGTGGGATACAATGATATGGAATTTTTTTGATAGATGGATGGATTACATGGATATGGAATGGACGGAGATACCACATAAGAATGAGGTGGAATTGATTGGTGTTGAATGAATAGAGGATGATGTGCTTATCGGGTTTGAAAAGTAGCTATGAGATATTGGGCTTGCGCTATGAGATGTTGCATTGGAGGTGATTGACTTGTTTGAAGTTTGTGGATCATGTATTAGATTCCTTGAATGATTTGGTGGTTTAAAGGTGATATGATTATTTGAGCTTCATGAATTATGTGAATGAGCTCTTGTGCTAGGTCTTCTAATGTTGGCATGATGTCACTTTTGGAAAATATTTCATTAAGATTCTAATGATGATTTAAAATGATGTGATTGTTTGAATGACTAGGATGATTTGGCTTGGAAAGATTGGATGATGTGGAAAATGTTTATTGAAATTTTGACTTGGGAAATATAAAACATAAGATATAACATGTAAATGAATGAACACACACACCAAACACAATAATAAATTTGTCTTTCAAGATTAAATGTTATGATTAAGAAAACACTTGAATACACAAAAAAAATCCTAATGTTAGTAAAGTGGGTATGGCCAATTAGGTCTTAAGCTAGGATGCACGTGGTTGACTAAGGATGATTTGAAAGAAAAATACAATCACACAATAGGGACAAATGGGTAACCCACCCTTCACCTTCACTTCCCAAACATGTATAAACTTCTTTGGGGCTTAGCCAAGAGTGACAAGATTTCAACTCCCAAAGAAGGGTGTCTTTTGATTCACCTCTCGATTGAGGTCATCCCTTGGAGTGGCGTGTCTCCAAATAGGCCTCCTAATAAGGGTTTGAAAAAAGTGAAATAAGTGAGGTGTTCTTGATTTCCAAGATCACCTTGCATTGCAAGGAGAGAGCATACACACACACACGTGATTCACATTCAAGGTTGTTAATTTCCCTTTAGAAAATAAAAATGTGTGTAAAACTATTAACCACTTGTTCTTTTTAGATCCAAAATCCAAATGTGTAGGAATATAGTTGTTAATTTTAACCCAATTTCAATTATGTGACAAGAAACAAGATGTTATTTTTAAGCCTAAAATTCAAGTGTGTTATCAAACAAGTTGTTCTTTTTAATCCCCAAATTGAATTGTTTTGTGGTGCAGGGGCACCCAAGCTATTCAAGGAACACTTCAAGAGATAGGAGAATGTAGGGGTCTTGAAGACCTATCCATCACCTCAGAGCATCAATTATGCTATCTTGGAGCCTATAGTGTCTTTTGGAATGGGTGAACACATTAAAGAGGTCAAAAGTCCTAAGGGTCCTGTTAAGGATCCTAGGACCAAAATGTATTGTAATTGGACAAATAATGTCCTAAGAGTATAGATAGGTGTTTAGTGTTTTAATCATATCAATAAGGTAGAATACTAATGATTTCATAGTTTGGAAGGGTTTCTAGTTAATAGGAGTTAATAAATAAAGAGTTGGAAAATTCAAATTTTTAAAATCCAACTTTAGGCGGGAAAACGAGTTTTAGGTGTTTTAGTAGTAATTATGCATTATTATCAATCCAAAATGGTTGGATCAGTTGGGGGAAGGGTTTTTTATGGTTGGAGGATTTATCTGTATAGACTGTTGGCTGATATTGCAAGTGTTGTATGGATTGCTACAGAAAACCAATAAAACTTCAATCTTTTTGCATTTTCTTAAGTTTTTTTGATGAATATCTAATTCCTTTTTGTGTCATGCTCATTTGGATGGTTTAAGAACTTGTATTTACATGAATTTAAACTTTTGAATGACCTAAATAACATTGGGAATCAGTTTCTTGTGTTATATTGCTAACTGTCCTAAAAAAGTACATATTTTTCACCAGTTTTGAGAGTCTTCATGAATAAATGATCCATTTCATGTGAGAGTGTGACTGAAAATTTGTGAAATGGATCATATATAACTTGTATTATATAGATATAACAAGTTATTGTGCAGGAAAGAGTGATTCTTGGGTGTACACCGAGTTTTAGCAAGGAAAAGTGCATGAAAATGTAGGCTACGGTATAGCAGTAGGAGATCTACCTTAACAAGGGGTATGTTTTTGAGTTGGTATTGACTAAAAATGTCTATCTAATGGTGAAAAGTCAGAGAAAAGGTTTTGGAAGTGTTTGGAAGGGTGGTAACTAGAAAGCCCTAGTTTTAGAGCAATTTAGTGAGGGTTTTGTGTTTGAGAGTGTTAAGGGTGTCATAGGAGCCTGAAAACCTGAAAAATCCTTGGTGTGGGAAAATTTTAAGATACTTTTGAAAGTGTTGAATTCTAGAGCTAAGATTAGAGAGGGGGTTGCGTTGAAAAAGAGGGCTAAATAGGCCTTAAAATTGAGGAAACAATAGATTTTGGAAGGCTTAGTCTAAAAAAAGTGCCCTCAAGGTTTTGATATGTTTTTTATCATCACAAACCACATTTGAAACAATCATTAGATTGGAGGTTCCTTTGGGAAATTTTAGTGAAAGTCCAAAAAACCATCGCTAGAGGCCTAATTGGGCTAGAAGCCTAGTCAAGGTGAAAATTTTGGTTTTTTTGTAAGTTAGAGGTTTGGGGATTTGTAAACATTCAAGGAAAGTGTAATTGTGTTCCTTGAGGTCATTCCAAGGGTTTGGGTCCATAAGTGAAGGTTTAAAGTCATAAGTGAAGCTTTGAGGCTTATCTCTTGCAGGGTGCCTAGAAGAGGGTTTGAGATTACATCTTTGAATACTTGAGAATCATTTTTTTTTCTTAAAAGTACCATCCCTCTACATTAGTGTGGTATAAGAGTTGTGAGTAGGTCCTTTAGGGATTGAATAATCAGCAATGGCACCTAAAAATCAACTAGCAAGAGAGTTAGAGGAGTTAAGGGAAACCTTGGGAAGGGAAAGAAGGGAAAGAAGAGAACAAGAAGTAGGAAGAGAGCAGGCCAGAGCAAGGGAAGAAAGGAAATGGAGAAGGGAGAGAGAGACTATGCAAGCAAGGATAAACAACATTGAGAGAAATAGAAGAGAAGAAAAAGAAAACCAAGAGGATAATGATGAAGATGAAGAGTATGTGAGGGTAAACCAAGAACAAACAACAAATGAGATAGAAGACCCTGAGGAAAGGAGGTTACTGAGATTGTTGAGAGTAGTACAGGGTCATGGAGGAAATAGTCACATAGATTTTCCTATCTATCAAGGGAATATGGATAGTGAAGAGGTGTTAGGATGGCTTGATTCCTTAGAGAACTATTTTGAGTTTAAAGAGATGGATGAAGAGAGGAAGGTTAAGTTTTCCAAAACCAAGTTGAGAGGCACAACACTAACATGGTGGACCAGTTTTTAGAATGATAGGATGGCTAGGGGATTGGAAAAAGTTTCTACATGGGAAAGGATGATGAGTTTGGTCAAGGAGAAATTCCTACCATCTGATTATACAATTCATGTGAAGAGAATGAGGCAGAATTTAAAGCAAAAGGACATGGATGTGATGTCCTATACTGAGCAATTTCACAAGCTTAGTATCAAAGGAGGATATAAGGAAGAAGATGAGAAAGTAGGCAGGTATATCAATGGCTTGAGATATAACTTACAAGATGAGATTGGTTTGCAATTTCAAAGGACATTGGGAGAATGTTTTTAGTTGTCCATTAGAGTGGAAGAAAAGGTGAAAAGGAAGCAAGAAAGGTCAAGAAATGGTGGAAGAAGAGGTAGTTCAAACAGAGGAAAAGGTAATAGAGAACAAGGACAAGGCAGCAATGATAAGAGCAACAAAGAAAAGGGCAAAGACGTGTTTCCAGATCAAAGAGGAGGATACACTCCTAGAGGAGGCATATTTGGACAAGGTAGAGGCCCATTCACAAGTAGGTGTTTCAATTGCAATGAACCAGGGCATCCTTCCTTCAAGTGTCCTAAATGGGAACAAAATGATAAGGGAAGAGAAAGGAGAGCTAACTTCGTACAAGAAGAAGAGGACAAAAAGGAGGAATCAAAGACATTGATGGCAGACCCTATGACTAATGGTCAGTTTCTTATTGTAAAGCAAGGTGAAAGACTTCATCAAGAGCCAAAGGTAACTATCTTTAAGACCAATTGTCTGAGTCATGGTAAAATATGTAGATTACTCATAGATTCAGGGTCACATAGCAACTTAGTTTCAACTGATATGGTAGCCAAGTTAGGAATTGACACATTTGATCATCCTACTCCATATAAGGCTACTTGGGTAACTCAAATGTAGCATGTAGAGATTTGTAAGAGGTATTTTGTGGATTTTTCAATTGGATCATATCAGGATAGGGTGCTTTGTGATGTCATTCTAATGACTTTTGGTCATATCATTTTAGGGAGACCATGGCAGTATACTAGGAGGACAGTCCATGATGGTTTCCATAACACATATTTGGTTCACAAATGAGATATTAGATAAAAATTGGTGCCTTTTCCTTTGGAGTAGTATTATGATAGTTTTGTGATCTATTTTGAGAAGATTTTGTAGGTGAACATGTAGGGTAAGATAGGGGAAGATACTGGTTGGTTGAGAAATGACAAGTTGCAGCAGGGTTGTGAAGCACACAGTCCTAGAAATTAGAAATTGTGGGACTTGGACAGTGTCAAGGTTGGAGGCATTGAATTACCTATAGTTGAGTATGCTAGTGATGGTGTTTTTTCACAAAGGAATTAGTGGAATGAGGGAAAAAAATAGGGCTCAAGGACAAACTCAGTTCAAATAGGAAAGAGGACACACTAATCAATGTTTTGCTGCTAACTTGAATGTAGGTTCATAGAGGAGGAAGAAGGTGACTTTAGGTGATTTCTTGGTCTATGATTAGAAGGTACAAACATCCAAGAGCAAGAAGTATTGTTGTGGCAGCAAGTTGGATGCTTCTTGTGGCAAGAACTCTTTCTTTCTTGGGAAGAATGGTGCAGGGGCACCCAAGCTATTCAAGGAACACCTCAAGAGACAGGAGAATGCAGGGGTCTTGAATACCTATCCATCACCTCAGAGCATCAATTATGCTATCTTGGAGCCTATAATGGCTTTTGGAATGGGTCAACACATTAAAGAGGTCAAAAGTCCTAAGGGTCCTGATAAGGATCCTAGGACCAAAATGCATTGTAATTGGAAAAATAATGTCCTAAGAGTATAGATAGGTGTTTATTGTTTTAATCATGTCAATAAGGAAGAATAATAATGATTTCATAGTTTGGAAGGGTTTCTAGTTAATAGGAGTTAATAAATAAAGAGTTGGAAAGTTCAAATTTTTAAAATCCAACTTTAGGCGGGAAAATGAGTTTTAGGTGTTTTAGTAGTAATTATGCATTATTATCAGTCCCAAATGGTTGGATCAGTTGGGGGAATGGTTTATAAGGTTGGAGGATTCATTTTTATGAATTGTTGGTTGATATTGCAAATGTTGTACGAACTACTATAGAAAATCAATAAAACTTCAATCTTTTTGCATTTTCTTGAGTTTTTTTTATGAATCTCTGATTAATTTTTGTGTCATGCTCATTTTCATGGTTTAAGAACTTTTATTTACATTAATTTAACCTTTTGAATGACCTAAATAATTTTGGGAATGAATTTCTTGTGTTATATTGCTGACTGTCCTGAAAAAGTACTGATTTTTCACTAGTTTTGAGAGTCTTCATGAATAAATGATCCATTTCATGGGAGAGTGTGACTGAAAATTTGTGAAATGGATCATATATAACTTGTATTATACATATGTAACAGGTTATTGTGCAGGAAAGAGTGATTCTTGGGTGTACACCGAGTTTTAGCAAGGAAAAGTGCATGAAAATGGAGGCTAAGGTATAGCAGTAGGAGATCTACCTTAACAAGGGGTATGTTTTTGAGTTTTTATTGACTAAAAATTTCTATATAATGGTGAAAATTCAGAGAAAAGGTTCTGGAAGTGTTTGGAAGGGTGGTAACTAGAAAGCCCTAGTTTTAGAGCAATTTAGTGAGGGTTTTGTGTTTGAGAGTGTTAAGGGTGTCATAGGAGCTTGAAAACTTGAAAATCCTTGGTTTGGAAACATTTTAAGATACTTTTTAAAGTCTTTAAATCTGGAGTTAATATTAGAGAGGGGTTGCTTTGAAAAAGAGGGCCAAATAGGCCTTAAAATTGAGGAAACAATGGATTTTGGAAGGGTTAGTCTAAAACAAGCGCCCTAAGGGTTTTGATATGTTTTTTATCATCATAAACCACATCTGAAACAATCATTATATTGGAGGCTCCTTTGGGAAATTTTAGTGAAAGTCCAAAAAACCATCGCTAGAGGCCTAATTGGGCTAGAAGCCTAGTCAAGGTGAAAATTTTGGTTTTTGTCTAAGTCAGAGGTTTGGGGTTTTGTAAACATTCAAGGCAAGTTTAATTGTGTTCCTTGAGGTAATTTCAAGGGTTTGGGTCCATCAGTGAAGGTTTAAAGTCATAAGTGAAACTTAGAGGCTTATCTCTTGTAGGGTGCCTGGAAGAGGGTTTGAGATTGCATCTTTGAATTCTTGAGAATCATTTTGTTTTCTTCAAAGTCCCATCCCTCTACATCATTTTAGAAACAATATTGATTGATAAAATGAGAGCTAAAGATAGTAGAATGAGTGCACCCAAAAATTTTCACATTCCAATCTATTATGTATGACTGACATTGCTACTATTGTAGCTCCTTATGATCACCTACAAAATTAGAAAACTATATTATAATGCAGCCATAAAAAAAGCTCATGAGACAAGGAAAATTGTAATTTCAAATACATAACCGAATTATATTTACTTATTTCAAGAAATTTTTTATCTGAAAAATAAAAAATCAAAGAAGCTACCCCTCCTAATTTTCTAAGAGCTTTCCAAAAATTTAAAAAAGTGAGAAAAAAATCTTATTTTACACCCAGAAACGTAGATTTATGAAAACCATAGAGAAAATAGAGATCAAATCATTTAGTACCTTGTTAGACCTCAAAATAAAATCTATAAAACAAAAACCCCATTATAATATCAAGAGAATTCCAAAAATTTAGAAAATTTCTAGAAAATTCACTAATTTGTGCCTAGAAAGTCAATTTTATAAAGAAAAATAAAATCACAATAACTCCTACAAAAATGTTGATAAACCCATAATTTTTCTATTGTAGCTTCCTTAGATATTGGATTAACTTTTGTACAAATCTTGTAGAAAATTTTATAGCCATTTGGAAGATATGACAAAATCTTTGAAACCTAGTGAATTGTCCAAAAAATGGAAAATTTGCAACAAAAAGTTAATAAAACCTTAAAAAGAAAGCTAGATCAAAGGATTCATGTTATATCCACCAATGTAGTTAGGGAAAATTAGATATAAAACTAAAACAAAAAAGATATTAAACAACAACTAGCATAATAGAGTACGAGCAAGCATGAAAACCAAAATAACAAGTGAATTCAAATGCAAATCTATGCTAAACTTGATTTATCTCCATTGCTCTTCTCCACCTCGCATGAGAATGCAAGAATTTTAAGGTTGCATTGATGAAGGAATGTTGGCTGCTCACTATTTCAACATAACATTGATATGAAATATTATAGAAAAAGATAAATAGATAGATGAGAAGATTGAAAGAATTTTGGCAGAGTGACTATACTAGAAGAAGATTGATCTCAAATGGCATGTGTGAGGCTAGATTTATTGGCAAGAGCTGATATGATTTGATCGCTAAGATTAAAATTCAATTATGTGATGTGTATGGCTAGGTTTAAAAGTTGATCTTAGAGCCTATGACGTACATTAAGTGGGTTATGACATGAGGCTAAAATTAGGATGTGAGGGAATAAATGGAATTATTATATTTATTTTCAAGAGAAAAGTTTCCTATGATGCACAATGAATGGGGATAAAAATAAGATGTGAGTGGAAATCTCATAATTTAAAAATAAAAAAATTATTTAAATTATTTGTGCATATAAAGAGTTGTAATCAAATGACACATGTTGCAATACGGTAATAAGTGAGAGATTAATTTAAATATTTAATTTGAATTATTTTAAGGCATGTAAAGGGAATTAATTAAATAAATAAGATTTATTTAATTAATTTGGAAGGTGATTAAGTGGAATAAATGGGATAAGTGGGATAATGTAATGACCTAGGGTAAAGTATTACAAGATGTCTTACAAGGTCATGTATCGACTAGGTAATGTTATGACATGGAGAATTTTGGGTGTCTACATATTCAATTCATCCACAATTAGACCTGATAATGACCCTAAATGAAAGGCTTATCCTTTGATGACCAAGACATTTCCTGTAAAACCCAACTTAATACAATCCAATGTTGATGTAGTAATGATAAATTTGGGATATCATTATTCCCTATGTTGAAAATACAAAATACTGAGAGGGGGGTGAATTAGTATTCCACAAACTGATAACAGAATCCACTTATTCATTATTCCCTTTTTGACTAAATCAACAAGAGAGAACATAAAACTAAGTCAATGCAACATGTTGATAGAAAAATTTGACAAGCAATATCCTTATGCGAAACTTAGTTAATGGGGGACCAATTGCACTAAACTGAGTGACCTCCAAATTTTTAAAGAATTTGGCTCCTTTTGTAGTTGGGGGGTTTTGGAATGGGAAACAAAAGAAGATATAAAGAATAAATATCTAACCTAATGTGATGCACCAAGATGTAGGTGTGGGCACAATAAATCTCTCTTTCAAATGGGATTTAAGGGCTTGTTCAAAAATTTGCATATCCTGGAATAACTTAAATCATAGATGAAAAATGAAATAATCTATTCAATATCATAAAATAACTCCCATACACATTTACTAAAAAGAAGAATCAAACACATGGTCTAAATCAGCAAACCTATATTGAAATTATAGAAGTTTTGCAAATAAACTACTCAATACAATAATGGCATAGTATAATGTTTTGTTAAATAGCTAAAAAATAGAAATTCCAAACAAAAAATGGATCAGTCTTTGATCCTTAATACAATAATAAAAAACAATACAAAATGCGTAGTGTCCTTTTCAAAAAAATTCTATGTATGTTATGAACTCCTTTTCAAAGAGTTGAAGCATTACTTATAGAGAAACATCCTACCACCTAAAAACTAGGAACATAAAATATTCATTTAGAATGAGAAATGATATCCATTGCAATGATCTCCCAAGGCCGTTGCAACAAAAAATATTCTGAGACATAGAATCTAGCTGCCTTCGAGCTAGATGCATCCCCTGAAAATGATGGATGTGGTCCTATTGTAGAAGTAGTAGAATCCTATGTAGAAATGTGTCGCTCACCCACAAAGTCAATTAGGACACATGATGATAGGTTAGGTCTTATCATTGACAATTCCTTCCTTTCAATGAAAACCTCCATGGAGAAGTCTTTGCTACCAACACTAACTATGAGGTTTGCCAAAAATTCCCATTGAATGATGCTACATTGCATGTGGGTTGAGCTTGGTAGAGAAGCAAAGGAGAGTGGGCTCACAAATGCCCATGCTACTAAAATGTGGAAGCACGGTAGGGCTCGAGAGAGAAGCAAGGGAGGAAATATTTTCTAGAAGTGTGCAACAAACACGTGGTGATAGTGGGTGAAACTCTTCAAAAAAAAGCCCATAGACATTCAAATATATGGGGTGTAGATCAAGGCCAAGAAAAATAATATTATGAACCCGAAGGGAGCTTGAGGGATTTTTTTATATCTATAGCTTTTGGCGACTACTAGGGGAATTTCGCTAGTGGAACAAGGAACCCAAAAAAAATTTGGTTATAAAACTAGAGCCTTATTCTATGGGCAACGAGTTAGAGCTTTGAGAGTGTGGTTTGCAGAGGAAGCCAATTAGCCTCAGATGGAATTGATATGCAATGAAAATTCTCTTGCACCTTGTGCAAATAGATTACTTACTTGAAGGAAAGCTCCATCAATATCCTAATCCCAAACTCAAGCTAAAAGAGTAGCAATGTTATTTGATGAGTAATGTCTTCAATATCCACGACAGTAAGGGGTTGATTGAAACCCTGGAAAGCAAATAAATCTTGTTGCTTCTCCTCAATATTTGTTACAATATACTCCACTGTGGCTACTAAATCATTAGAAAGGAAAGCCAAGGGAAAACCCATTTGAGTTAGCTAGGAGAACTTCATTTGCATATTGTTCATAGTCCAACTACATATTTCCTAGCAATTTCTGGCATTGAGGATGGTTGCATTACATTAGATGAATTCCTTTGATTTCCTAGTAGTTGATCTCCGATCTTCAATCCTCGCTCTGATTAAGTCTTCGTTCACCATGGATGTATAGCTTATCTAGCAACTTTTCCACCTTAGGAACCCTCTCTACAATGAATTGTGGGAATTTTTCAATCATTCTACGAACCTCCTTTCTCAAACTTGCCACTTTAGCCATGAACTGAAGCATCAGCTAAAGAGTCAAACAAAAATCCTTGACCTTTCCTAGTATGAAACATATAGTTGATGGGCTACTAAGAGGAGGTCCAACTAGGTAGCAAGGGGTTGGAGAGGATTCTTCAAAAGACCAATTTCTTCTTCCCTCAACTTGACATCCTATGTTAGTTCTACAATTTTCATGTTTGTAATAGAGAGTTGTTCCTTCAAGGTTCTTAACTCAGTGAGCAATTTTTCCTTAGCCTAGCCCCTAGTTGTGGATTCTCTTTCTAGGGAGAGCCTTATCCCTTGGATTTTCCTCCCAAGCTAAGCTTATCAACCCTAGAATTCCATTTCCTTTTTTTGCATTTCTTGCTCCAATTGAGCTTGTTGCTACTATATCTCTTCAGTCTTTTGTTGCACTTCTCCCTCTACCCATGCCAAGTGGTCTTGTAAATCCTAGTTTTTCTGCTATAGTTTAGTGACTAGGTTGGGATCCATGGACTGGAACTTTGCAAGTTCCCCTTAGATTCTGGCCTGTTTGTCCTATGCTTTCTTAGACAAGCATTCAAATTTGGTGTCCCTTTCTTTTTCCTTCTTCAATAGGACCTCTATCCTCTCTTTGAAATATTTTAGCTCATCTTCCTTCTTCTTTAGTTGGTGACTGAACTTAAGAAAGTCAGTAGTCATGACATGCTAGGTTTCCACCATTAGCTATACTTTATCCTTCAATTAGGCCACACGTTGATTGATTTCCATAGCATGGATGGTGTAATATTTGGGTCACATCTCCCCCTATGGTTTGATAATGCTCAGATGCATGGTTGCAAAATGCAATGACTGTTGAACCTCATTGAAAAGAGTTTTCAACTGTGGCTCTTCCATCTTTTTAGCATCGCCATTTTTTCTTTTGGGCCTTGAAAGCCCATGTTTTTCTTTTTTGTTGCTTTCACTAATAAATTCCATTGGTGATCTAATCAAATCAATAGCGAAGAGTGCATTAGAAGGAAGATCAAAAGGGAATGAGAAAGTAGTGGTCCTAGCTGATTTCTTCTTAAGAAGAGAGAGCATTAGTGGGGAGAATGGGGGAATTTTATACCAAGGCCTGGTCTATGAAGTGGTAGAAGGACTCATGGGGAGCAGTGGTGGTAGTAGAGATTTAGCTAAATCCATTTGTTGGTAAAGTTGGGTTGGAGCTAATACGGTGGTAGCAAGAGGGGTAGCAATAGTGGCCTTGGATTAAGCTCTAACAAAAGATAAAATAGACTGTGGGGGAGTAAAATCAAATTGTCCTACTTGGGATAATTAGGAAAAACCTCCTATGATTGTGGAAGTAGAAGCAGAAAAAGAAAGGATGACACTAGAAGTAACCAGGGATGTGGCCATGATAGAGGTAGTAGGAATAACCAAAGACTGAGTAGTGAGAAGAGGGGGAAGAGAATGATACCTAAGCAATGGAGACTTTCACCCTTGGCTCATTACAAGTTCTTGTGAACCTTCTCCAAAATTTGCATCTATGCTTTTCCTTTTGTCAGGTGGTAAATTTTCCATCTCTATGAAATTTGAAGTTTTTTGGGTTACTCTGGCTCTTTTCACAACCCATGTGTGTGATTGTGAGGCCCTCAAACATAATATATTCACCTGCACCCTTGAAGAAGTTTTTCTAGGCTGCTTTGTCACCTTTTCTTTCTTCTGTGCTTGGGCTTTTTTTACCTCCTTTCCCTTTCTGGTATATTTTTTGGCTTCCTCCAGGTCTACATTCTCATCACCATTTGCATCAATATCATCATGCCCTTTGTTCCACATAGTATCAAATCTTTCATCCTTGTCTACATCTTGGAATGACACATTAGGGTATTGGATCTCTTGATGATAAATCCAGAAGGAAGAAATTTTATCCTTGCTCTAGTTCCAGTGCTTGGCCAAATTATTGTAAAGGGTGGCCCCCATTTGGTGCTTCTCATTAGGCTTCACTAAAGTAAAATAGAAAGAGAGACATTGCAGCCTACTTTTGTTAGTAGGAATATAGGCAAAGTTCACAAATAGGTCATCCTGCTCTGACCATGGATTATACGGAGCTGCCCAGTAAGGATAGGAGCTATGATTCACCTTGATATTTAGGTGTGCTAAGTCATTTTTGGGGTTGTATTTCCACTCATCACAAATTAACACCAACCCTAGATGAGTCAACTTTGCTTCTAGCAGCTTATGTTTTTGCTTCATTGCCTTTACCACCAATTTGAAAGTAAAAGGGAAGAATAAAAAACCTTTCTCCTTCTTCCCTCTATAGAAGTTGTCAATAATCAATAGTTGTTGAAATATCTCAAGGGACAATACCCAATTTATGATGCATGTTGGGATCTAGAATGGTTCCTCCATAAATCCATGCATCTTAATGAATGCGAAATCCTCCTTGAGAAACTAGTTGCAAGGAGGAGTGAAACTTTGCATCCACCCTATTTGTTTGGTAGAAAGCCAACAAATATTGCCATATTCACTAAAATCTTGCAAAATTGGAGTCAAGAAGTAGTCTTAAAATGCATAGTAATCATATGTTGTAGAAAATAGGGGATTCTACATAGAAACTAAATTTCTTACGCCCTTCTCATCCAAAAAGGCTAACCTCATCTATTTTTTGAAAAAGTCAAGGTTTTTGTGTAAAAACATATGAGAATAGAGAGAAAGAAACCTAAACTTATGCTACATGTTGTATTCCTTGATTTGGCTCAACATTTCTTGGACAATAACTTCCATGAAGACATACCAAAATAAGGAATTTTGTTTTCTCAGCTAAAAACCTAGACCTAGTCAAAATGTTTCAATGAACTTGTCCACTTCCATGCCGCAAAAAAAATCTATCATAGAGAAGGCCTCCTACAAATTTTCATTAAAGGTGTTGTGTGTGATAGGAATTTGTAGCAGATTTTCCAAATATTCTTGAGGACTTTTGGTTTCTCTATTATAAAAATCCAGAGTTAGCTTGAAAATCCCACCAAGAGCTAACTCAAATTTCTAAGCCAACAACATAATTGCTCTTAGTGATTGGGATGAATTATCATTTGGTAGTTGGGTAGAGATAGGTGTCATGAATACTTCGATGAAGATCACTAGCAATAAATCGTAGAAAATTTTTTTAGGAAAAATTTCTAACATGAATTTGAAATGAATGATAAAGAACAAGCATTCATTAGCTATCATAACAATGATGTGGGTACTAGGTATGGATTCTATAGAGTATGAATACAAGTATAGGGTCAATACCAACATTTTCTCACTTTTTTGCACCCTTGCTTGATATACAAGTCCCCAAGCCAATGATCCTGCAACTTATGTTGGAAGTCTTCCCAAAGCACTACCTTGGCGGCCTTGGAGAAATTGTGGTCAATGAAATGTATGGCTTGGGTTTTCCTATGATGAGAGATCTCCGCAAACACATTGAAGAAGATTCAATGGTGTCATGGGTGTTATTCCTGAGTGGATTATAAATTTTGATGCATGAAGATCATTTTTATAGGGTTACTCATGGTCACCACTTCTTTCTATGCTACTAAAACATGGTGTTGTTCAATGGTGTGGAGTGGTATATTGATTTTAGGGACCTACTGTATCCTCCACCATTGGTTGTTGCTACTATTGACACCCCTATTGTTGTTAATGAACTTTCTGCTCCTATTAATGATCATGTTGATGAATTATTTCTAGATGCTGCTAATAATGTTGATGCTATTGCTTGAAGAATGAATTCTCCTTTTCCCATTTTTTTTATATTTACCATAAAATCCCATTAATGCATATACTTGAAAAACCTACATAGTATATATAGATATACTTTAAAATTATAGCCTTAGATCCATTTTGGAAGTGTAATATAAAAGTATATGATACCATCTAATGAATATACATATTTTATTATTTTTTTGTCTCTTTTTTTTTTCTACTTCTTGCATTATGGGTTCTATTTCTCTACTGTTAGAAAGATTGGTTGAATAAAAGAACAAAACAAAATTCACAATAATTATATATTTACATAGGGGAAAAATAATTAATGAAGCTTAATTGAACAATTTGAGGTGGATTTCGTTAACTAGAATCCCCAATGCTTCTTTCTCCATATTTTCTAATTTGAATGTGTTATGTTGCTTGCATTAAATTATTCTAATAGGGCCTTCCCATAGACTATCAAATTTTCTATGTTGGCTAGGCATTGTGGCCCTCTCATTGAACATTAGCATTAGATCTCTGCATTTAAGATCTTGGTCTAATGTTTTCTTGTCAAACCACCTTTTAACCACATATTGGAAGTTATTCATGGATATTAGGTCCTTTTCTCTTTTTTCCTCTATCTCCAAGAACTTGGACAACCAGACCTCCATGGCTCTATTTTCTTCCACCTCTAGAGACTTGAGTAGTTGTAATGCAAGAATTTCCATGGAGATGGGAAATAGCACTTCCTTTCCATATACCAACTCATACGGTGAAGTCTTAAGGACTTGCTTAGGAGTTATTTGGTTTTCCCAAAACACTACCCAGAGGTTCTTATGCCACTCTCTTTGATGTTTTGACTCAATTCTTTTAATGAGTTAGACTAATTTTGTATTCATCGACTTGGCTAGGCCATTCATTGCAGGTAGTATTTTGAAGAATTTTTTAAGAATATGCTATGATTGAGTACAAACTAGCATAAATTTTAGCTTAGGAAAGCCTTACCATTTTTGAAGATGATGGTGTTTGGTAGACCAAATCTTGTTACCAATTCCTTGAGAAAGTTCACAATCTCTACCTCCATTACATTCTTTAGGGGCATGGCCTCAATCCATCTAGTAAAGTATTATGTAGCCATGAGGATCCATTTGTGCTTAGCATTGGAAGTGGGATTAATCATCCTAATAAAATCAAGAACCCATTGTGAAAAAGGTTCCTCAGTCACTAATAGTTTTAGGGGAATTATTGAGTTTTTCCTTCTTCTAGTGAAGAATTAGCATTCCTTGCAACCCTTAACCAAATAATGTGAGTAACTGAATAGTCTAGGCTAGAAATATCTGACACACATAATTTTGATGGTGGTAGTCCTTGCAAAAACAATTGCGGTTGCCTGACTATTATGGAAAGTGTCAAGAATTTTCCTCATCTACTATGTGGTGACACACCATAGAAGAATACCATGGAAGTTCTTTTTGAAAAAGATACTTTCAATGAGTTCATATATACTATTCTAAAATCTATAGAATCTTCTCTTCCAAGAAGGAAGGCCCGATGGATATTTTCTGATATGCATGAATCTTACTATGTCTACTAGCTAGTAGCCTTCAAAATTGAATTCATTTATTAGGAAAAGCTCAGGTTGCTCCTCTTTAGCTACAATTTCTTCGTCATGTGCCAAATACTCGCATAGATCACTTCCTCGAATGGTCTTTTTGGGCTTGACCTCAATATCATATTTGAGAATCTTAATGATTGAATTGGCCCCTTTTCGATGATCTCTCCTTCCATTATGTACTCATGCACACTAGAATGCGCAAAATATACAACCACCTTGTTGCAAGATATGAGATGTCAGAACTTCTAGAGACCCTTAACAATGGTGAGAATTTTCCTTTTGAAAAAATTAAAGTTTGTCTCATAATTTTTTAAGTTCTGGGAGTGAAGTGCTATTAGATGTTCTCCCTTTCCTTCATCATCCTCTTGGGTCAAAATAGTAGCAATGCTAGATTTTCTACTGAATACATACATTATGATGTCCTTTGATAGGTCTAGATTTACCAGCACAAGAGCCAAAGAAATATCATCCTTAAACTTTTCAAAGGCTTCTCTAGCTTCCTTTTTCCATTGGAAAAATTTATCCTTTTTGAGCATTAGGGTGATAGGTCTAATTATTCCTACAAAATCATAAATGAATTTTCTCACAAAATTTATCTTCCCCATAAAGGACTTAACTCACTTCTTATTTCTTGGTAGGGGGAGTTGTCTGATTTCCTTCACCCGCTCTAGGTCAATTTCAATTCCATCTTTGGATACTATTTTCCCTAATAATTTTCCTTGCAAAACCCCAAAGAAACATCTTTTTAGGTTCAAGGATATCTTGAACTCTTGTCATTTTATAAAAACTAGTTCTAGATGATCAAAATGATCATCCTTACACTAGATAATATTGTAAGATCATCTAAGTAGACTAAGATGATCTCATTGATCAGTTCCTTGAAAGCAATATCCATTTCCCACTAGAAGTTGGATCCCACATAATTTGAGAGACAGAAGGGAATTTTCACATATGCAAATGTTCCCCACTTTGTAGTGAATGTTGTTTTGTGTTAGTCTTCCTCTTTTACCCATATCTAGTTGTAATCAGAGAAGTCATCCAGCAGAGAAAGCATCTTTGATCCTCCCATTATTTTCAAGATAGACTCTATGGAAGAAAAGAGGTAGTGGTCCTTTAGGGATGCTCTGTTCAAATATCAGAAATCAACACATAGGTGGATGTATCCATTCTTCTTTTGGAACGAAACTAGATTAGATACCCATGTACTATGCTTGATTGAGAAGATGTTCTAGGACTAAATTAGCTTTGTTAGCTCTTGTTCCATTAATGCCTCAATCTTTGGATTCACTAGCCTTTTCTTTTGGACGACTAGTTTTGTACCTACCGTCAATTCCATAGTATGCTAGATGATTTTAGGATCATATCCCTTGAGGTCATCATATGAGTAGGCCACTACTCCATATTTCTCACAAAACTAAATGAGCCTTTCTTTTATTGTGTTGTGGGACATCTTTTTTGACCTTGACCTCCCTTTTATCTCCAACCTGAAGATATGCATATTTGCTTTTGTCTAGTACAAACTTTCTCTTATCATTTCTTGCATCATCACAATGAAATATATTTTTGAGAGTGAAAAATCCTTGTGGAAGCTTCTTGACCTTAACTGAATAACTTTCCCTTCATAGGCCTTGAAAATTCTCTCTTGGAGTTGCTAAAAAAACTCTCTTGATTGTTGGAGGAATGAGCCAATGTGTTCATCAATTTTGAACACTTTTCAGCTCTAGTCATTATCCAGGATTGCAGGTCAGACGATCACTCACATACACTATCTTCATTGAATGTTCTGAACCTCTACATTAGAAGAAAGCATTGAATGTAGAGGTTCATACACTATCTTCATTTTAGCTTTGTGTTTGGTCCTAGGGATCAAGTGTGACCAATCCAAAGAAAGATATCCACCAATCTTGGAAGTGAATTCCTAAGATGATCAAAGACCAAACATGGGGGGAATGTCTATGATTATGGTATCTTGTGGAACTGTGATGCTAAGGCAAGAGAATAGAGTCAAGGGGAGGTCCCTAATGATGCCTACAGTTTCAACCTTGTTTCCATCAAGTTGTATAACCCTAGGTGAAGCCACAATAGTGGTTTACAATTTGATGGAGGAACGAAAACTAAGAAAAAATGACCACATGGCAAAAAAACTAGTTTTAGGGGTTCATATGAACCTACAAGTTTGATCAAACCCAAAAGGGGTTCGCCCAAACTAGGGTTTGAGAAAACCCATGAATTACTAGGCCCACATTTCCCACCCAACAAAAAAGTAAATGCACATTGAAGGGTGGTTCGCTCAAACCAGGGCTTGAGTGAACTCTGGTTCAAGCAAACTCCTAAGGGTTCGTACAAACCACCCTTATTCCTCGTTCTCCCCTTGAAACATAAAAAACCTAGGTACTTTGGAAGCTTGGGTTGGACAGAAAATGGAGAACCACGAGCTTGTGGGATTGATACGTCACCAGAACAAGGTATCAAATGAATATTTTAAAACTTTGGTTTTGTATGGCCCCGTTCTTTTAGTTTTATTTCGCTTATGGGGTTTTCTTGAAAATGGTCTTTGTTTTGCACATGTGGAAAATAGTAGATTATAAAAAAAAAAGTTTGAAAATAGGAGTGCGTGAGATAAACAAGTCCTTGATCCAACAAAAAAAAATTAAATTTTGATATATCACTGAGAAAAAAGTTTACACATTATATTAGGTGTTATGTTTAAATTGTAATTAAGTTTGACTTCAAAACTTGATTAAACAAAAATATTCAATAAAAACTATCATCAAGCAGTGGAGGCACTAAGATATTGAGTTATAATCTTAATAATTCAAAAGAATTGAGTTTGGTCTTCGTGGAAAAAAGTTTGCATTATCTGATTGCATCACTTTTTTAAAATGTTGTTTCTGAAGAAAAAAAAAGTTTTCATGGGAGATGGGAAAAGAAGTGCAATATAATTCCAAAAATTTTGAAAAAAATATTTTTAGAATCTACAGACAAAATGTGACAAGACTCTAGTTTATATCATCTTCAAATTCCTCACAGTTTAGCCACTATAGGTGCCCAAATAATAATTTTAGTGTCCAGTTTGGCTAAAAAATGTAAACCACTATTGTGGGATCACCCCCCTCTTTCTTAAAGGTTCATAGCTAATTCCTAAGGATTTAGCTATTTTTTGAGGCATGAATGTGGTACCAGCACTAGAGACAATCATAGAATTGTGCAACAATTTCTTACCCACAATAAGAGTTAGGAAAAAGGGTTTCGCTTTCAGTTTTACCTTTAACCTTGGTAGAGGCTTTCCTTTGCACCATTTGTGAAGACTTTTGTAGGAGGTGGTTAATCAATGGCCCTTCCCTTGAGTGATTTCTTTTTCGGCTCGATACTTGCATCCTCAAGTAGGGCCTTCTACAACAGTGACTTATGCTCCAGAATAGCTGAGATATCCCAAAGGGACACATTAGAAAAGGATTATTTTAGTTGTTCCACCATGTTGAATGGTGGAAAATTTAAAGGCTTATATTCCTTAGCCCTAGTTATAACGATTTCCCTTCATAGTTGAAACTACTATGCAATTATAGAGGTACTAGGAGTCTGGTTAGAGCCACTTTTGGGTTGTGGGATAATTGGTTTTCCCATGAATCTCCTCTTAGAATGAATTTTGTAATTAGACTGCACTTGCAGGACCTTTGATGTGGATGCTTCATTTGCAAACACCATGTCTTCTTCTTCCATCCATGAGAAGAGTGTGTGATCTAGATTTATGTCTATCTCTTTCTCTAGGGACATTCTTTACATTTTTAGAGTGAGTATTGTGTTTTCCATTTACAAAGAGGCATATACATAACCTTTTGAATCTAACGTCGTGCCTTGAATGCATTTTTCCACCACTCTTTGTTGTAAATTTGTACATGGAAAATTTTGGGGTGTATGTGCTTCATTCCAAGGGAAGCACCAGGGATTGATGCCATTAGTGAGATTATTTTTTCCCTTTGTCAACTCTCTACTCGAGCTTGCGTGAGCATTTTGTAGTAGTGTAGGCACTGGTTCCATCTGATTACTTATTTGATTATGTAGATTTGTTCAGGAGCCTCCTTGGAACTAATTTTCTTGGTAGGAATTTTTTTGCCTTGATAATTTTGATAAGTTAGCTTCAAAGGCATGGAATGGTTCTGCTTGATGGTATTTATTTCATTTGAAATATTCTACAACAACTCCTTGACATCACTCATCTCATCCTTTGAAGAATTATACATATAAGCAACACTTTGTGGTGTGCTTGGATATGCATACATGCATTAGGGAGGAGAAGATGCACTCGTAGATGCTATCTCCTGGGTGGGAATCAAGTACTCTTAAAATATAGGTAGAGTGGGTTAAGGTGGTAATTTTTTGGCATCGATCAAATTATTCTCCACCTAAACAGTAATGTTATATGCACCTAGCAAGGTGTTCCCACCAAGGGACTAGATCATCACTAAGATGTCAACATTAAGAGATTTCAGATAGAACATGAATGCCAAATTTATAAGTGGTTAGGTTCTAGGCTAAATCCTTTTCCAAGTTTTGTGAAACCTAGCATTGAAGTTAGTCATGGCCTCCTAAGGAGCCTTCTTTATGGTCACTAGTCGATGATATAACAAAGACTGATCTCCATTATTTGAAAATCTATTGTAGACAGGGTCTCCAAGCTGATCCCATGTATTGATGGTATTGGCTCCCAAAGTGTGATACCAATCTAGTGTTTTTCCTTTGAAGGAGGCTATGAGCAATCTTAGTGTCACATTTTGGTCGATAACACCATGCACTAAACACGCATCTTCCACATCTTGCAAGTATTCAAATGGTGTTTTTGAGCCTTCTCTAATGAATTTTGGTACAACTCTTAAAGTAGAGTTCAGGATAGGGGCCCAAATGGAGGGTGATACTAATGCTACAAGGGGGCTTCTGTCATCCCATGCCACATAATTCCTATTAGCAATCAGTAACATGGCTAGTGGAGGGATCAAAATGCTCACTAGATGAGTTCTAGTTCTTACTATTACTAATGGTGGCACTAGCAAGCCAAGGTTATTCACTATTTGGGATCTAGTAATACGTTGATGGCTCATACACCCACTTTAGGTTTAGGTACATTTAAGCAGTCCCACCAGGTGTGCCAAAAAAAGAAACTATTGGAAACCAAAAATTGACAAGCAACAACCTTATGGGAAACTCAGTTAATGGGGGAACAATTACGCTAAACTGAGTGACCTGGAGGTTTTTAAAGAATCTAACTCCTATAGTTGGGGGATTTTGGAATGAGAAATGAAAGAAGATATAAAGAATATAGATCTAACCTAAGGAAATGCACCAAGATGTAGGTTTGGGCATGGTAAATCTCTCTTTTGGATGGGATTTAAGGGCCTATTCAGTAATCTGCACATTTCAAAATAATAGAAATCATAGATGAAACCCAAATAATCTATTCAATAGCATAAAATAACTCCCATACACATTTACTGAAAAGAAGAGTCCAAGACATGGTCTAAATCAGAAAACCTATATTAAAATTATAGAAGTTATGCAAATAAACTACTCAATACAATAATGGAATAGTCTAATTTTTTATCACATAGCTAAGAAATAGAAAGGCCAAACAACAATGGCATAGTATATGAGTCTTAATACAATAATAAAAAATAATACAAAAGGCCTGGTGTCCTTTTCATAATTTTTTTATGTACATTGCAAAATCCTTTACTGAAAGTTGAAGCAGTATTTATAGAGAAACATCCCACCATGTGAAAGCCAATAATAGAAAATATTCCTTTAGCATGAACAATGATGTCTATTGCAATGATCTCCTAAGGCTGTTGCAATAGAAAAAATTTTGAGACATAGAATGCAGCTGCATTCAAGCTAGATCCTAGTGTAGAAGTAGTAGAATCACATGCCAACATGTGTCACTCACCCACAAAGTTAGTTAGGACATATGGAAATAGGTTGGGTCTTTTCATTGAATCTTCCTTCCTTGTGATGAAAACCCCCATGGAGAAGAAACGTGGAGATTTCTTCGCTACCATCACTGATTGTGGGTCAGCAAAAAAATCCCATGAAACGATGCTATGTGGCATGTGTGTGGAGCTCGATAAAGAAGCAAAGGAGAGTGGACTCTCAAATTCCTACATTGTTGACACATGGAAGCATGGTAGGGATCGAGAGAGAAGCAAGGGAGAAAATATTTGCAAGGAGTGCATGAAAGACACGTGGCGATAATGAAATAAGCTCTTCAAAAAGGGGCCCAAAGATATTCAAATATATGGGGTGTGGGCTGAGGCCAAGAAAAATAATATTAACAACCTGAAGGGAGCTCAAGGTATTTTTATAAATCTACACAACACACACATAAATACCAATTTTTTTATGTAGAAAACCCAGAATGGGAAAAACCACGATGAGGGTTAACTCATGATATATTATATCTGAATAAAAAATATTACAGGGCTCATTACCAACACTCACTATCCTTAAAAGGCTCACAACCTGAATACAAAAGATGACTCACTGCCAAGATACAATGATGTTGGCTCACTTCCAAAGAATGAACTAATTGAATACACCTTCAATGTGTAGGATTCAGTTCCACTAAAGCTCAGAATAAAAGCATTACATTTACCAATAAATATATACAACTAATAAATCATTTAGGCTCTGATATTCTCCTCTGTTCACTTCCTCACACACACACTCACACTTTTCCTTTCTTTTTATCTTCCTTCTCTTCTTCCAGACAACACCTTCTTTCAACTTCCTTATTATATATATATATATATACAAGTATATATTATTCATCAATTAGGTCAACCTAATTGGATGAACACAAAATAACCAAAACCTTTCTTCATTAGCACAATATAGGATTCAACATTTTATCCATGTATCAAATTATTCCAAGTTGACTATTAGTCATCATAATATATTGCATTCACTAAGTTAGAAAAAACTAAAAGACACAATTCTTCAAAGAAGCAAATAATCCTCAAAGAAAACACCTTCTAGATCTAAGAACACATTAATTTCCCATTGTACTACTAGTATAGAGACTATTAGCACAACTCTAATATAAGAATGTTCACCTTAGTAGAATATGGAGTTTCCCACATAGTATGCCACAACTAGAATAATTGTAGGATACAAATTTGAAATCTGTCAGAGATGAATTTCTATTCAAAGACAAAAGGATGTCTCAAGATCCAAGAAAAATTAGTCTAAATGAGTCAATAAAACATGGTTAGGAGATTAGATTCATATCAGATCTTGCAATGGTTTTTAGACTCAAATACCAACATATTGATTCATCATAGAGGAGTATTACTGGTAGAGAACAACTTCCAATAAACCAAGCAAACTTCCCATATAATCAACACCATGTAGTTATTACCATATTGACATCAATAACAACATAGAAACAACTATCACAACCATCCATACTCCATACTCATGTTTCAAGGCTTCCAACAATCTCCACATTTGGCATTGATGGAAACATGCATGACAAAAATGTTTTAAAGTATATCATAATGAATGTTCTAACTTACTCCCCCTATCAAAACTAATCTTCACAAAATGTTTCTCTTTTGACTTTCCATCTCTTTATCTCATCATCTATTTATATATCCATCTCTTTATCTCTCCCCCTTTGACATCAATGACAAAGGAATGGATCTGGTATGAGAATGTATATCAAAAATTAGCCAAAAGAAGATGAACACATACTTAACCAAAAGAACCTCTGAGACTCTCCAAAATAGCCTTCCATGATTCTTTACCTTCTTCCCATGAATCTTTTGCACTAACATGAGTCTTGTAAAATAGCTCAAGTTTAATTAGAGACTCTATACCATTTGTTAAAGTATTGGGACAAATATTGATCTCTGATAATTCACCAATATAACTACAGGCACTAGATATAGAAGTATGTCTAAATTTAATCATGTCTTTGAGTGCCACAAACTTCTTGATGAAATCTATTCTTTGATCCTATAAAGATAATTTTTTTTCCTTAAGTTGCATAATGTAAGACAACCTCTCATTATCTTTATCTTCCACTAATTTGTATTCATCTATCTAAGTTCTCAATCGAGACTCACTCAACCTTATTTCATTTCTCATTTCCAATGTATTTCTAGACCAATCTAGACAAAAGAAAATTAGTTCCTATGCCTCTCCTTCAAAACATTGTACATTTTGTAGTTTCTTCATTACTCAATTGTATGCATTCACACATTTTCCTAAATGATATCATTCAAATATTTCACATTAGACCTAGTTTCAACAAAATATTTGAAGTATGGAGATGTAGACTTTCAAATAATTAATCATTAAATGAAGAATTTCCACAAAAAATAGATGAATCAAAATTAGTACTAGGAATAACCTTCTGTAAATCTTCCAAAGCTCTTTGAATACTTATTCTTTCATGCTCATGTTCAATCCTACTTTCTTATATGCACCTTCTTGCTTCACTTCACTCTTCCTGTTCTTCTCTATTCTAGTCTCACTACTAAGCGTACTTTCATTGAGATGTTTGGACTTTCCATGAAATTCTAAAGCATGTTATCAGTTTCTCCTCTAACACTTCATAATCAGATTCAAATGTCCAAACTAACTTTAACTTGATTCAGCTACTTTCCCCTTGTGCCAACATGTGAACTACTGAAAGAAATTTATACTTCAGAGATCTTTCCACAAAACTTACTGGAATCCTAGGATTTTCAGTTTCAATCTCATCTAAAATTTTCCAAAAAATACAGCAAGGGAAGATTCTTGTGCATCCAAACTACCAAGATTTATCATGAAATTAATTATTTAACATGCAATATGCTTTGAATTTGACCATTCTAACTTTCCTATTACCGGTAACTCTTTCAAAAAATAAAAGAGTATAAAAACAACCAAATTTCCATACCAAAAAGTCTTCTTCTTGCTCTTCTTGATCTCCTTTAAATTCTTATTACCAAATCAACAACTGATCTCAAACCAATTTATTTTCCTTTAAAACTCATACCTATATCCCCAATTATTTCTTTCTCATTCATTTTCTTTAGTTTAAGAACCATTCTATAGGAACATTGACTAGTTACATCTCTAATTGCTTCCCTGGTAAACAGGTGTGCCTCATCAATCCACAAATATTCAATATGAATTTTTCTCAATAAAATTCAAATATACTTATTTTCAAATTCAAACAAATGAAATTTCCTCCAAAAATCCAACTTTTTGTCAACTAATACTCTATAGGCATCATTATTCTATTTCAATTCATTTTCCCAAAGCATATTCAACTAAATTGACATCTCTTCAATCTTACTATAAAAAAATGCATAGATATCTTTGGTAGGAAACACTCTTAGAGGGATGCAAGAGAATGCACCAATAGACTCTTTCAAGACATTCCTCACATATTTCTTCAATCTAGCTTAATCTAGACAATTCATAATATTTGAATTATCCATCAATAAAATTAAAATATTGTGCAAATAGGAATACCTCTGAAAATGTATAGATGTTATGTTTCTAGAGCTCACTTCAACTATTACTTTCTTCAAATTATGAAACTCTAAATTCCCTTCCAAACTTACTTTGCACACTTCTCTAAAGATGCATAATCCTTTAATTTCATTTGATCTTATTCCTTCCATTTTGAATGATTTTGCAATAAATGTTTCAACTTGTTGGTATATTACCTTGAAAACTATGTACACCTCCATTCTTTCAAATTTTGTAGACCTTATTCTTTTACACGTGTGAAAAATGCCTTAGCCTTGTTACCACATTAAATATACTTCTGTCATGATATGACACAAGTACCAATAAGAGGCTTATTATATTTTTTGATGATTTCTCCCCCTTAACCACAGCTTTAAATTAGAAATTATTAGGAGTATTTGTACTGGAGGTTAACACAGATAAAAATAATGAATCATTTCTCCAAATAATTTCCATTTATTTTCTTGTCACTTCCAAATCAAAGGTTTGATCATTCTTCTTCACTGAATAGACATTCTCCTTTATTTTGTTATTTCTACCAAGATGTTCCCATTTTATGCACTTACAATAAGTAGCATTCTTCTTTCCATTTTCTTTTTTATCTTTATATCCCTTCTTGTACTTCGAATTATTTTTTTTCTAGTCCTTTGCTTTATGACAAAATTTATCATAGGAAAGACAAACACCATTGAAATATAAATACCTTTTTGCATCATGCCTTTTTACAAGATTTTTTCTAGAGTTGATTCTTCACTCCTTGACTTGTTTATCCTTGTACCACATCTTCTTTTCAATGAATTTATTTTCTTTAGAACTCTGACCTTTTTAAAATCCTTAACCACTCTTATCCCTTTTTAGTCTTTGATAATTAATCAAGTCATCAAGCATCACCAAGCTTATCTTAAATTTTTCTTCAAAACTCTTTTCTTTTTACATATTATATCTCAAAATTTATGCTTCTAATTCAAGCTTTGTGCATTCATCCATCTTCTTTTGAATTTCAATTTCCTAATATTCTTTAATTATTTTCTTCTCATCCAATTGTTATTTTATGCTAGTAATGATTTATCCTCCTTCATTCAATAGATCACATGGATTCATACATGTAATTTGTAGCTTTTCAATTTTCTCATTTTCTTTTATCAAGTTGTTCTTTAGGGCTTCCATTTCTTCTAAAAATTTAGCAGTGACTAATTCCAAGGGAAAAAAATTATATCCAAATTTTGGGACCTTCCTCAAGTTGTTAGGCTTCTTCCAAGGAACCAAGCTCTGATACCAATTTTTGAACATCTGGAATACTGAGAGTGGAGGTGAATTAGTATTCCACAAATTGATAATAAAATCTACTTAATCATTATTACCATTTTTAATTAATCAACTAGAGAGAACATAAAACCAAGTCAATGAAACACACACAATAACATCAAGATTTTAACGTGTAAAACACTGAATGTGAAAAACCACAGTGAGGGTTAACTCACAATATATTATATTTGGATACAAAATATTATCCAAGGCTCACTACTAGGATTCACTGTCCTTAAAAAGATCATAACTTGAATACAAAAATGGCTCACTACCAAGATACAATGATGGAGGCTCATTGCCAAAGAATGAACTAATGGAATACACCTTTAATATGTAGGATACAGTTCCACTAAAGCTTAGAATAAAAAGAACTACACTGATCAAAAAATCTATCCAACTAATCAAGCATTTAGGCTATGATCTTCTCCTCTATTGACTTGCTTGCACACACACTCACACTTTTCCTTTCTTTCTATCTTCTTTCTCTTCTTCCACACCAAACCTTCTTCTTTCCACTTCCTTATTATATATATACAAGCATATTGTATTCATCAATTAGGTTGGCCTAATGGCATAAACAAAAAAATAACCAAAACCTTTCTTTTTTGACACCATATAGGATTCAACATTTTATCCATGAAGCACATTATGCCAAGCCAACTATTAGTCTTCATAGTATATTGCATTCACTGAGTTGTCCAAGACCAAAAAACATAATTCTTCAAACCAGAAAATAATCCTAAAAGTAAACACCTTCTAGATCTAAGAACACATCAATTTCCCATCATACTATCAATAAATAGACTGTTAGCACAACTATACTATAAGAATGTTCACCTTAGTAGAATGGAAAGTCTCCCACACATTACACCACAACCAAAACAATAGTAGGATGCATAGTTGAACTTTGTTAGAGATACCTTTTTGTTCATAGAAAAAAGGATGTCTCAAGATCTAATAAAAAGTAGTTTGAATGAGTCAATAAAATATGGTTAGGAGAATAGAGTCATATGAGATCTTGTGATGAGTTCCAAAATCAAATACCAACATACTAATTCATCATAGAGGAGTATTACCAGCAGAGAGCAAATTTTGTTAAACCAAGAAAACTTCCCATATAGTCAATACCCTGTAGTTATTACCATGTTGGCATCAATGAAACCCTAGAAATTGTAGAAGAGTGGGATTCACTACTCACAAGTTCTCTTCACTCAGAGAGCCTCACAGGGTGAACTACCCTAACCTACCTCAAGAATTAGTCGTAAGAGCTTTAGAATCTGAAAGAGTAGGTCATAGAGATTCTCTAGACAAACTATTTATCTCTCATCCAAAGGATGACGATGTAGTTATTACCATGTATTTATAACCATGTTGGCATCAATGAAACCCTAGAAATTGTAGAAGAGTTGGATTCACTACTCATGAGTTCTCTTCACTTAGAGAGCCTCATAGGGTGAACTACCCTAATCTACCTCAAGAATCAATGGCAAGAGTTTTAGAATTTGAAAGAGTAGGTCATAGAGATTCTCTGGAAAAACTATTTATCTCTCGTCTAAAGGACAACAACCCAGAATATAGATGACAGTGCAACGCTCTAGAAACCCAAAGCCATGTTGGCATCTCTTATAGACTAGAGAATGAGTTTATCACAAAAATTTCCTAGATGACTACTACTCCGATTATTGAGAAATTACATAATGTGATAAAGTAATAGAAATGATAGAAATGAAAATAAAGCAAGGTAAATGATAAAGAAGAGAAAGAAAATAAAGAAGATGCTCACAACCACACAAGTGATGAAGCCTCATGTATGTGAATGTATTCAATACCTACAAGTGTGATATATGGAGAAAATGTTGGGACTGTATAGGGGTTTTCCTCAATCAAACCCCTGCTTTGGTGTTCCCACCTCCAGGAGCGACCAAGGAAGATGAGAAAGAAATGAACAAAGTGGTGAAGAAAGAGCCTATGGGTTTAAGAACTACACACCACTTTCAAATCAACTTGTGTGATAAAAGAAAACCCCACTCAAGGAGGAGAACCTGCATCATAAAAGAGGTGATAAAAGAAAACCTCACTCAAGGAGGAGAACTCGTATAACTAAGTAAATATGAAAATAGTAGGGGATATAGAATCCCAAGATGCTCACAAGCATGAAATGAGGGAGATGAAGTTGCAACAGTGTTGTAAAGAGAGCTTGAAAGAGCTTGAAGATACTACAAAAAGTTGTATGAAGCTATGTAAACAAGTGATGGAGTGAGGCTAAAAGATAAAATGAAGCAAGAGATGTGGTAGCAAGACTTGGAAGAAGTTAGAAGATCTTAGAAAATGAAGAGTTGCAAATGAGGTGAAAAGATTGCATTTAAAGAGAAAGAAGAAGCTTCTTCAGTCGTTACAAGGTGTCCCTAACTGTTACCACCGACCAAAGGAGGTGACAAATGGAAAGCATGCTCAAAAATAGTTGTTTGAGAATTAAAACATCGCATGATTCTAGTGTTCCATTTGGATGTTTGTGTGCCATGCTAGTGTTCGGACACGTCATGCTACAAAATGACAAAAATGGGAAAAGCACCAAGTCTGATGGAAAGTTCACATGCAAAGGTAGCTACTAAAAAGGGGTGTTGGAGCATCTTGAGAAGGGAAAAAGGTTGATTTATGGGTTAAAATGATCCTACTCAAGATAATTAGGGAGTGGAAACTAAAGAAAATGCAAGAATGTAAATGAAATTGCAAGGGTGCAATTTAACTCTTATACATTTTTCCCCCACTTTAGCGAGCATATGAATCTATGCTAATATGCATGGTAAAGGAAATATACTAAACAAAAATAACATCATATGCCAAAAGGATACTATAGAGGAAGCAGATAACTCTTCAAACCATAGAACCATGCCCCCTGCCTGAAAATCTACAAAGCCAATACATCAGGCAAGAAATTTAACCTACACCAGGTAGTAATGTTATAACATAAAAAGCTAAAGGATTCAAGTCAACAAAGTAAAGAGACATTGATGTAGAAGGTTATCTCAGTACTATGCATCATCCCCAAATTAAAAGCACTAACACATTGGAGAATTCTAAGATGAAGAGGGAAAGAGTATGTACTCAGGATGAAGAAGATGTAGATCTTCAATCTAGTATACACAAAAGAGAAGAGAGATAAAATATGAAATGAATGCAAGAGTGATAAAAGCAATCCTCACTCAAGGAAAAATCGTATCACAAAATATAGGTGATAAAAGCAGTCCGCACTTGAGGAGTAAAACCCATATCACGAAAGAGGTGATAAAAGCAATCTTCGCTTGAGGAGGAAAAATTGTATCACCAAATTAGGAGCTCTATAGGTTCTTAGTCCTATAGAGAGGTATCCCCCAAGATCTCTTGCATCGAGGAAACCTAGAAAAGTGGATTCTGTAGAGTTAGAAAGTGGGCACATAGGCAAGTAAGTGGACAATCACGCAGACCATCAATAGATCGAAAGGTTTTCAAAAGGGTCCCTTGGGAACCCTTCAAAAGAGGAGGGGTCCACTCAAGGGATCCATTCTTTGAGAAGTGAGGTATAATCAGGCTGCCCCCAAGCTCGATGTGAAGAAAATGAAATAGGTCTAGTTGAGCTGCCCCAAAGCTAGACATCATAGAATTCACTTAAGAGAAAAGATTTCAAAGAGGTCCCTTGGGAACTCTTCAAAAGAAGATGGGGTTTACTCAAGGGATGCTTCAGTTGAAAGATACAACAAAGAGAGGGGTCCCTAAGGAGGACACACATCTTCAAAATAATATATCACTACCCCCAACATATAGGGGGAAAAACCATGCAAGATACTTGAAAAATGTAGGATAGAGTTAAACCGCGATATCACTTATCATGCAAATTAAAGGAAGGTGCATCAATCAAATGGGATTTCCATGGCACTTGAATCATAAATTTGTATTTTTTCTTTCAAGGCCTTGCATTCACTACTGGAATGGTCAGGTACTCAATGGTATGCACAAAAATGCATTTCTTTATCATGATTATGAGATTTCTTGCATCTAGGAGAAGGATGAGTGATTAAGTAGGCTTTTAGAAGCCACGAAAAAATACACTCTTGCTTAGATAGTGGATGAGGAGTAGCAAAAAGACCTTTCTCTTGTGGAGAAAGGTTTGAATTCTCACAAGAAGAAGAATAAGGCACAAAGATAGAAGACAATGGAGGAAGAATATTTTCAATAGAACAAGGTTTAGAAGATTTATTGTCACTCAACCATGGCTTCTGTTTAGATTGTTCCTTCAAGCAACCTAGTCCCAAATTATTCTTATGGGGTTTGAATTCTATAGCGACCTAAATGCCCTATTCATTGCACCCACAACCTTTATGCTCATAACCATATTTAGAGACAAGCTTAAAGAAAGGGCCATAACATGTTTGTAAGTCTTGAGAAGGAGGATCATTATAAAGATAATTTTTCCAACAATAAGGATCACACTACTCTATGGGATCACCATCATCCTCTTTAACAGGACTATCAATATTATCTTCTTTGGCAGAAGTATAATCATCTTCCTTAGAAGGAGGATCAACACTAAGAACATTACAACTATTACCCATACCATCCCATGATACAAAAGAATAATCATCTTTGATAGAGGGCATGGATGATGTTGAGGAAAGGTCTAAGTGGATTGGGTCAACTTTATGTTCTTGAATGAAGGAATCTGTAAAGTCTAGAGAACCCCAATCATCACCAAGACATGCATTTTCTTGAGGAAAGGTAGAAGTAGAATATTTAGGATTTCTTGTTTCAGAAGGATCTTCCTTAGGGACATATATCTCAAGAGTATCCTTTGTAGTAGGTAATACTGGAGTAAACATTGACACATTAGAAGATATTGAAGGAATAAGAGTAGGAACAATTGAAGCTCGACCGACAACTGTCATCTCACATAAGTGAATAGCCTCAAGGTTGGCCTTGACTATGACTACTTTATTATTAGAAATGAACTTAATAGATTTATGCAAGGTAGAATGGACTGTATCCATAGCATGAATCCATGTTCTACCAAGAAGAAGGTTATAACGTAACTTTTATGCCATAAAATATACAAGGGTAGGTACAGTAATGGGTCCAAGCTGGAAAGGTAATACTATTGTACCTAAAGCTTGTCACCCAACATTATCAAACCCATGAATAACAATAGAAGAAGCATTAAGAGAAGATTAATCAATATTAATCTTAAGCAATAGATCAATGCTACATACATTGAGTGTCGAACTAGCATCAATGAGAGTATATCTAATCTCAATTTTATTAATGTTAACTATGATCATTAGAGGATCTGCTTGCTTTTTTACTCTACAGGTGGGAACTCCTATGGATAGAATGTAATATTTGGTGAATTTGCATGAATATATGACATCAATGCATCAATATTTGTTGACCTAGTGGAAGAAGGCAAGAGGATCTTTTGCAAGGCTTCCTGAAGCATGCCTTGAAAAACTAGAGTAGACCGAAGCAAGTCCCATAGTGAGATCTTATTTCTAAGAGGAACCAAAGGTTTCTCAATAATATCATGATCAATAGGGTCTCTAGTCATAGGTTTAGGAGCTTGAAGAAGGCTACGTTTCTTATGCATAATTTTCCCATAAGTATGGGATATTTCTCTATAAGAGTGAGCCTTAGAAATATTAGGGGAGTTAATATCAAATGGAACACCATTAATAGAAAAAACCCTTTTAGGAGAAGTACTAACTAGAGTCACATAAATGATCGGTCTCTTAGGTCTTTGAGAGGCTACAGAGACATATACTATATTTACAGAATCATCACAGCTAGTAGGACAATTATTTGAATACATATTCTCAACATCGATCTAAACAGGATCAAATGTGGAAAGATTATTTGAAGGAAAATTCTCAACATCTATCCAGGGAGAATAAAATGTGGAAGGAGGTTCACAATTATCTAATGCAACATCTCTAGAAAAGAGTGCATTAGAAAAAGGATGAGATTCATCATTCATGAATGCAGCGCCTATAGAAGAGAGTACATTGGAAGGAATAGGAGATTCACCATTCACCAATGCAACATCTCTAGAAGAGAGTGCATTGGGGTGAAAATATTTATCATTCATAAATGCATCAACCCTAGAAGAGAGTGCATTGGAACAAAGTGAAGGTAGAGTAATGTTAAGAAAGGTATCAATGATTTCATCTTCTTATCACAAAATATCCTCTAAAACTTGAGGAATTTAGTGAGAAGGATTAAAGTTCCCAAGTAAAATGGGTAAAACCAAGTCACTGTCACATGTATAAAATGGAGTATCGTTAAAATTTTGAACACAATTAGATACTTCACTAATAAAAGAAGATATTAAATTCATTACTATTTTTTTGGTATTTTTATGTTTTAGTAATTTGCATTTTCAGAGGTCTTCAGAGTAGAATTTGAGGTTGAAACTTGTGTTAGTCCCTAAAACTTGATTGTTGAAGGAACTGGTATTTTAGGGATACAACTAGTTGTCTAAGAGAGCTTTCCAATGGTGTAAATGGTTCTGAATTATGAAGATTGAGTCAAAAGTTATGACCCCGGCAAGTAGGGGTAAATATATTCCTAATTTTTTGAAGAACAGTATTTTTCACTTTAGGTTCACCAAAATGTAGAAGAGGGGGATTCGCTACTCACAAGTTATCTTCACTCAAAGATCCTCATGGGGATAACTACCCTAATCTACCTTAGGAATCTGAGGTGAGAGTTTTAGAATCTGAAAGAGAAGGTCATAGAGATTCTTTGGACAAACTATCTAGCTCTCATCCAAAAGATGGTAGTGTAGAATACAGACAACAACACAACATGTTGGCATCCCAAAGGTGTTTTGGTGTCTTGTATAGACCAAAGAATGAGTTTATCACAAAAAAATCCTAAATGAATACTTCTACTCCTATTATTGAGAAATTACAAAATGCGATAAAGTAATAAAGTGATAGAAATGAAAATAAAGCAAGGTAAATGATAAATAAGAGAAAGAAAGGAAAGAATATGTTCACAACCATGTATGTGATGAATCCTCCCATACGTGAATTTATTCAATACCTACAAGTTTGATATCTGGAGAAAATTTTGGGGTTGTATAGGTGTTTTCCTTAGTCAAACCTTCATTTTGGTGTTCCCACCTCCATAGATAACCAAGAACATAGAGAGAAAGAGAGAAATGAACAAAGCATGTGGTGAAAGAAAAGCCTGATTAGGAGTAGAACCTGAACCACCAAGCAAGTGTGTGATAAAAGAAAACCCCACTAGAGGAGAACCTATATCACAAAAGAGTTGATAAAAGAAAACCCTGCTTGAGGACGAGAACCTATATCACCAAGTAAATATGCAAATAGTAGGGGATATGGAATCCCAAGATGCTCACAAGCATGAAATGAGGGAGATGAAGCTACAAGAGTGTTGTAAGAGAGCTTGAAGCTGCCACAACAAGTTGTATGGAGTTGTGTAAGCAAGTGATGGAGTGAGGCTTAATGCTTGAATGAAGCAAGAGATGTGGCAGCAAGATTTGGAAGAAGTTACAAGATCTTAGAAGATGAAGAGTTCCAAATGAGGTGAAAAGACTACATTTAAAGTGGAAGAAGAAGCTTCTTCAACCATTACAAAGTGTCCCCAACCATTACCACTAACCAAAGGAGGTGACAAGTGGAAAGTATGTTAGAAAATGGTTGTTTGAGCATTGAAATGTTGCAAGACACTAGTGCACCATGTAGACATTTGTGTGTCGTGCTAGTGTCCAGACATGTCACACTACAAAATGATGAAAATGGTAAAAGCACCAAGTCCAATGGAAAGTGGATACACAAGAGTAGCTACTAAAAAGGGGTGATGGAGCATCTTGAGAAGGGAAAAAGGATGATGTGGGGGTTAAAGTGAGCCCTACTCAAGATGCTAAGGGAGTGGACACTAAAGAAGACACAAGAATGTAAGTGAAATTGAAAGGGTACAATTTTACTCATATAGAAACAACCAACAAAACAATCCATACTTCATGCTCATGTTTCAAGGCTTCCAACACCCTACCCATCCACAACTAGACCGTATCATGCCCATAAAGGGGAGGCTTATGACCCTTTGGATAAGAAAGACATTTCTAGTAAAAGTTGTCCTACTGGGTGTTTTAGGCTGGGACATAATTTTTCCCTACTGTGTGTTTTAATAAATATTTTGATTCCCCAGAGGTGTTACGATTTACGTTATAAAGGTGAAAATCAACACAAATGTCTTGGCTCTAAAGTTTTGTTTTTAATATGTTGATACTACAAAAGTGTCAAGGTTTTTGTTAAAGAGGTGACAATCAAATAGAGGTGTCCTGAATAGATAGTAGTTTTTGTATTATGGCTCTATAATTTTATATTATGATGAGGGCGCAGCCCGAGACACAGAAAATAACCCACAAACAAGAGAATAATTTTATTATTCAAAAAATGGAGCTTCTTATATGCAGAGGATCTCAAATCCCCAAGTTCTACAACACTTGCAAGTTATAGAAAGTTATAGAATAACCCTTTCGCAATATGCGAGCTTGTCCCCCAAAAAGCTACCCAAAAATTAGAAACCCACCCATAAATAGAGCTCCTCTTTAGTTTGGAGCTAAAAAAACATTCAAATTTGAGTTTAGGCGGTTTGGCACCGAAAATTACAACTTGAAGTTCAAATTTCAAAAGAACATTTGCAATTGTATCTTCTAGAAAGTGCGCCAACTTCTCAGCGCCATAACTTTTGATTTGGGACTCTGATTCACGAACCGTTTGAACCGTTGGAAAGGTCTCGAAGTCAATAACGAGCTTGAAATCTGCTATTCCGATTTCAACAAGTTTTGGGGCCGTTCTGGGAACTCTAAGTGCCTCAAATCTAACTCAGAAGATTTTCAGGTGCAAATCTAGGAAACTAAAACTGCAATATCTTTCAACCCAGGAATAGAAAATAAAAACCATAAATTGGGAATTTCATTATGACAAAAAGGGTATCCAAAAAAGTACAAACATCTAAAAACTGAGAAACTTGAAATTTAACTATTTTTGGGTGATGCAAGATTGCCCTTATACCACTGGATGCTCCTGCATCAGACACCCAGGGTAAGTTTTGTTAGCTATAAAATGTTGGAAATGTGTCTCAAATTACTAGCTTGATTTGGGGGCATTTTTTTCTCCTATCTCCTTGATCAGCTAGAATGTGCTCCATTGGTGGGACTTTCTTAGATGTACCCCTAATAGCCCTGTAATCCTTCAAGGTTTCACCTAGCTCTTCATCGATGAGACATTGTATGGTTAGCGAGACCTCACTTGATGTATCCACAATGGCCTAATAGCTCGTGGTGTTGGTAGGTTGTTCTATCAGAATGACTTGTCTTTGTCAATGGGACCCTAATAGTAGTCCCAACAATAGCCTGATAAAATTATTTCATCAATGGGACACTATGTCATCAATGTGACTCCATTTTGAGTCCCAATGATAGAATGATATGACGACATCAGTAGGAGTTGGGAACATCAACGGGACACTTAGTTGGGTCTCTTCAATAAGCCAATAAGCTTGCATTAGAGGGATGTTACTTCATTGACCTAACTTTCTTATATCGATGGGAAATGATATGTCTCCCCGATATGGTGATAAGATTGGTCTTCCTATATACCATGGAGCTTATATCATTTTTACAATTGAGTGATTGAAGAGACATGGTCACGAGTCTATTTGACACTCTGATGGTTGTTTTTCTTGGAGAGTAATACACTTTTTCGTGGTGACTTGGTTTTCTCGTTGAGAGGTTGGTGTTTTTCTCTCTGATGGTCTAAAATGGTTATGATAATTAACTATTATGTGATGGACGGTTGCATACAAGAACTAAAACAATTGGTTTTCCTATATGGTCTAGGATGTAGAACAAATGGATTCTCTTTGGAAATACTATAATGTGTAATGCATTGTAACAATGATCATGTTGTTGAGTTTAATGTGGTATGTTCAGGATCATGATGGGCCAAAAACTGGCGATATGATGCATATTTGTAGGGTATTTGGCTAATGACTTTGTTTTTACCCAAAATTGATAAAACAAAAAGGGTTTTTTAAGGATATTCTTAACTTTCCACCAATATAAATTATATTTTACTTTGAATTTAATATATAATTATTATTCATTTCTATTTGAATTATGACTAAAGTCTGATTGATGGTGATTGAAAAACATCTATAGCTTTCAAACAATATCACATTTTTGAATCAAACATGTGTCATATTCTATGCTTCACATACTATAGGATTGAAAAAATAAAAATTTCATGAAGTTTTGACCAAGTTAAGGTGGTTAGACATACAAGTTTTATATTTTTGAAGATCTAATAAAAAATTCATAATTAATTATTTACTTGGAAAAAAAAAAAATATGCATCACATCAGGATTAGAGTCCTATATCTAAAATCTTATAATTTTTTTTTATCATTTTGTTGTGGTTAGGGTGGTCAGACAGACACCTACTTATTTTTTCCTTGAAATTTAAGTACTAATGCATTGAAATTTCAAATTTTCACCAAATAGATTCTTTTCTTTTTAAATAAACCTTCTAGTTTAGAAACTACATTCAATTCTCTACAGATTCTATTCTTGTACATAATTTTTAAATAATATAGATAACTTATTTAATTTTGTATGTCAAGTTGCATAACTCTAATTTTTCTTATATTTTTGCTACTTAAGGGCCTATTTTTTCAGTGATCTTGCACATGCCCAATGAGAGAATGAGGTTGATTAGGGAAATTTTATTCTACCTAAACTGAGACTGTGAATTGACATCTAGAAGCAACAAACTATAACTCTTTATGTGGACTTTGTTCATTGTAATACAAAGTGTTTGTGCTTGGTGTGTGGGTTTTTTCCTAAGAGGGTTTTCCCACATTAAAATTGGTGTCCATTATATGGTTGTGTTAACAAAATTCTAGTTTATTTTTTGCTACTGTGCATCTTTAATGAACTATAGTAAAAAATTGAACTATATGTCTACATTCTCTTCTTAAAATTAGCATTAGGAAAGTGTTTCTCAATTTTTGCTTTCCTTACAAGTGGTATTAGAGCCTGATTGGTTGTGTTATCCTTGTGGGTTGGAAAGGTTTTTTGTGCCAATTCTAAAGTAGGAGTCTTGTAGAGGAATTTGGTAATCTCAATTGAAGATTAAGATGGAAAGCACATTAGGGAAGATAGAAATTGAAAAATTCAATGCTGACAATTTTTAGTTGTAGAAACTCAAAATGGAAGACCTAATGGTAGATAGAGATATTTGGATTGTTGTGTTAGGGACTAAACCTTTGGGCATGAAGCAAGAAGATTGGGACCTTGCAGATAGAAAATGAAAAGGGTTGATAAGAATTTGTATAGTAGACTATTCTCTTGAATGTTCATGAAGAGAAGTCTGCATTTTCTTTGTGGAAGAAACTTAGAGACGTTTATCAAGGAAAGTCCTTGGTGAATAAGTTATTCTTGAGGAATAATTTGTGCTCTTTCAAAATGAAGGAAGGGGCATCAATGGATGATCATCTAAATACATTCAATATGCTCATTGCTCAATTAACATATGTAGGTGTGAAGATAGATGATGAGGATCAATCTATGCTTCTATTATGTTCTTTCCCCAACTTGTGGGATCAATTAGTGATGGTTATTGGGAGTATGACAACCACTTTCAAGATGGAATATGTGGTTGCTTCATTGATATTAGAAGAGATGCGAAGGAAATATTTTGAGATGGAAAAGGAGGCCCTTGTTGTTCAAGGAAAATTGAAGGAGAAAGGAAAGAAGAAAGACAAGAATTCTAAATCTAAGTATGAAGGGAGAACAAAGTCTCCTGGAAAGAAGTCCAAAGTGAAATGCTAGAAATATGGAAATCCTAGTGATGTATGTAAGGATTTCAAAGAGGAGAAAAAGAAAAAGAAGAAGGGTATGTGCAAGATCATCATAGAAAAAAATGGCCATTAAGTGGCAAAAAATATAGAAAAGTAAAAGTTAGGCAACTTGACGTAAAAATTCAAATAAGTTATCTAAATTATTTAAAAATTATTTAAGAAAAGAATCTACAGCAAAATGAATGTAGTTTCTAAAATAAGTTAGGTTTATTTAAAGGAAAAAAAAATCTATTTGGTGAAAATTTGAAATTTCAATGTAATAGTACTTAAATTTCAAGGAAAAAATAAGTAGGTGTTGGTCTAACCACCCTAATGACAATAAAATGATAATATTTTCTTATAATATTTTAGGTATAAGTAGAGGACTCATGTCATGATGTGATGCATATTTTTTTGTAATTTTTTTCCTACTAAACAATTAAATATGATTTTTTTATTACAACTTTTAAAAAATATAAAAAATCGTAAGAATGACAACCTTAACTTGGTCAAAAATTCAAGAAATTCATTTATTTTTAATCCTATAGTATGCGAAGCATAGAATGTGATGCATGTTTTAGATTCAAAAAATGTGATACTGTTTGAAAGTTGTGGATGTTTATCAATTAGCCTATCAATCACAACTTTAGTTGTAATTCAAATAGAAAATGAGTAATAATTATTTACTAAATTCAAAGTAAAGCATAATTTATATTGGTGGAAAGCTAAGAATCTCCTTTAAAAACCCTTTTCATTTCATCAATTTTGGGTAAAAAAAATTGTTAGTCACATGCCCTACACACACCCATTATATCACCACTTTTTGGCCCATCATGATCCTGCACATACCCAAAAAAATAATTCTTTGAATAATGAGTCTTCTCATAGAAATGAAAATGCCTTCATTGTAGCCTTGGTGACTCAGGCATCAAATGATGTTGGTTGATTCACTCAGGTGCATATTTTCACATGACATATCATAGATATTGGCTTATGAAGTATGAAAAGTATGTTGGTGCAAAGGTGTATTTGGAAAGTGACACATCTCTTAAAATTGTTGGTTGTGGAAGAGTCAAAATTCAATTTCCTAACAAAAGAATCAAAGTAATTGATGGTGTAATGCATATACTAAGTATGGCTCAAAATATTCTTTCTATTAGTAAGTTCAATGATGTCAGTGTTCAAATTTCATTCTCGAGTGTTGGCTACAAAATGAATAGAGGCTCAATGGTGTGGGAAATGGGTGCTCGAATTGGTACTTTGTACAAGTTAGACACACTTGTTGTTCAATGCAATATTATCTTTGTAAAGTTAGAAAAGGTTGCTCTTGTAGAGAAGGAATTTTTTTTTCCTTAGGTGAAAACTCTTTGGAGGTGAGCTCCTAGTAGAAAAGACCATGCTTTAGCATCAAAGGCTTGACCACATTGGTGAGAAAGGCTTAAAAGCTTTGAAAAATAAAAACTTGGTTGAAGGGCTTGATGATTGTAACCTTGAATTTGATTTTTGTGAACATTCTATATATGGAAAACAACATCATATTTCATTTTAGTCTAGTCCTCATAGATCTTCTAGTTTTCTGGATTATATTCACTGATGTTTATGGTCTGGTAAATGTTCCCTTTTTATCAAAATCAAGATATTATGTTTCTTTTATTGATTATTATTCAAGAAGGGAATTTGTGTATTTTCTAAAAAGTAAATTAGAAGTGTTCAGTTGATTTAAAGAGTTTGAAAACTTGGTTAAAAATGAGACTGGAAGAAAAATTAAATGCTTGAGGAAAAAATATGGCAGTGAGTTTTGTTTTATAGATTTTGAAAGGTATTGCAAAGAACATGGAATAAAAAAGGCATAAAACAACACCTTACACTCCACAACAAAATGGAGTTGCTAAAAGGTTAATAGGACATTGATCGAAATGAAAAGAACTATGTTGAGCAATGTTAGTCTAAGTAGAAGTTCTAGAATGAGGCTATGGCTACAACATGTTATTTAATAAATCGATCTCCCTCTTGGGAACTTGTTGAAAAAACCCCTATGGAACCTTGGTCTAGTAAGAAGCCATCTTTAAGACATGTAAGGGTCTTTGGATGTGAGGCAGATGCTTATGTGCCAAATGAGAAAAGATCTAAATTGGAAAATAAAGTTGTAAAATGTATCTTCATTGGCTACAACATTGGTGTGAAAGGTTACAAGCTTTAGAATCCTATTATTGAAAATGTTATATACAAAAAAATGGTGATCTTTTGTGAGTTGAAACCTTCTACATTGGATCTGCAACTAGAGAAAAAAGAAAAGGAAAATGATATAGTTGAAATTCCTCAAACTCTAGATAAAGAGGAAATACAAAGTATACCTAAAACTAACGAGAGTTCCAACAACTTTGAGAGTTCTAAAGAAGAAGAACCACAACCTCAACCTCAACCTTTGAGGAAGTATACACATGAAATGAAACAACCTAAAAGGTGTGGTTATTCCATGTTGGATGTAAATTGTGCCTATTCTTTGATTACAAGCACTAATTAGCCTAGGACAGTGAAAGAGGCAATTTAAATGTCTAATTCAAACTCTTGGTTGGAAGCAATGAATGAGGAAATGGTGTCAATAAAAAGAATGCAACCTAGGATTTGGTTCCCTTGCCTAAAGGTCAAAAGATTATTGGTTGTAAATGGGTATTCAAGAAGAAAAATGGTCTAGATGGTAGTGTTGAAAAGTATAAAGCTAGGTTGGTTTTGAAAGGATATGCCCAGATAAAGTGAATTGATTATAGTGAAATATTTTCTCCTATAGCTAAGCTTACATATATCGGATTTCATTTGTCACTTGCAGAAAAATATGAATTAGAGATTGAATAGATGGATGTGAAGAAAACATTCCTTCATTGAGATCTTGAAGAAGAAATTTGTATGTCCTAGCCTAAGCACTTTGTGGAAAAATTAGAGAAAATTTGGTTTACAAGTTAAAGAAATCTTTGTATGGTTTAAAACAATTTCCTAGAATGTGGTACTAGAATTTTGAAATGTTTGTGTTGTCATTAGGATTTGTAAGATCAAAATATAATCATTGTGTGTACTTCAAAACTAAAAATGATCAATTTCTTATTATTTCCATGTATGTTGATGACATGTTGTTCATAGGAAATAGTAAGACTATGATTTCTAATCTAAAATCTCAATTGTCAGCAAAGCTTGAAATGGAGGATCTAGGTGCAACAAGGTATACTGTGGGGATGGAAATAAAAATGGATAGAGGAAGTAGAAAGCTTTTGTTTAGCTAGAGTATGTATATCAATACTATCTTGGAGAGATTTGGTATGACTTATTGCAAGTAGCTAGTTGTTTGAGTGTTGTAGGGAATGAAGCTATCTATTGAAGGTTGTCAAAAATCTCCTACCGAGATGGAGGATATGACCAGAGTTCTTTATGCAAGTGTAGTTGGTAGTTTAATGTATGCAATGGTCTATACAAGGCTAGACATTACCTAAGTAGTGGGATTTCTTAGTTGTTTTATGGAAAATCCAGGTAGACCACACTGGGATGTTTTGAAAAGAGTTTGTAGGTATTTAAAAGGTACCTCTTAGTATGATTTTTTCTATCATGGTAACTTGGTTGGGTCACAGAGATCCATTATCATTCAAGGCTATGTTTATTTTTATTGGGCAGGGGACATTGATAGCAAGAGATCCACTAGTGGATACATCTTCAAGCTTTTTGATGGTCTAGTTAGTTGGATGAGAAAGCAGTAGGTTGTAGCCACTTTATTTGCTATAGAGGTAGATTATATGGTAGAAACACATTCTTGTAAAGAAGTCATTTGGCTTATATTTTTTTGTTTTGATATTGGGTTCAATGCATAGAAAAATATAATTTTTTGTGAAAGTCAAAGTCCTATTTGTTTGGCAAAAAGTTTAAAACTTTCCATGCCAGCACAAAACATATTGATGTGCAGTATAATTTTATACAAGATATGGTGGAGGATGGAAAGGTTAGCCTTGAAAAGGTGGATACTCTAGAAAATTTTGCATATGCATTGGAAAAACCAATAAGCATAGACAAGTGCAAGTGGTGTGCTAGTTTGATGGGCCTTGGGGCCTATGACATTTAGTAATCTCAAGTTTCAAAGAAGCTAGTAAGTCTTCATCAAGTGGTAGCATGTTGGAAATGTGTCTCAACTTACAGGCTTGATATTGGCAACATTGTGCTCTCCTATCTCCATGATCTGCCAAACTATGCTCCATTGGTGCAACTTTCTTAGTTGCCTCCCTAACTACTCGATAAGCCTTCAAAGTTTCACCTAGCTCTTCATCAGACATTGCATGGTTGGAAAGACCTCACCTAATGTCTCCATGATGGTCGGACAGTTTGTGGTGTTGACGGCTTGTTCTATCGAAATGACTAGGCTCTGTTGGCGGGACCCTAATGATAGTCCCAATGACAACCTAATAAAATTCTTTCATCGGTGGGACACTATGTCATCAATATGACTCTGTTTTGATTCCTAATGATAGAATGATATGATGGAATGGGTAGGAGTTGGGGACATTGGTAGGACACTTACACTACAACAAATCCTTGTGATTAGCTCCCTTTTTTGCTCCTTTTTTTTGCTTCCACCCACTATTTTAATGTATCTTTCTCCATTTTGTTTTGAAAAATTCAATACTATTTATTAGGATGGTGTTATTTTTGGAAGTTTTTGTGTCAATTAGGACAAGTAGGAACTAAATTAGGTGCATATTAGTACCTGAATTAGTTCTAAAATTAGTGCCAAGATTATCTCTAAAATTAATGCCTAGAGTAGTGCCTAGATTAACACCTAAATTAGCAACCAGGTTAGCACCTAAACTAGCACCCATATTAGTGACTAATGTAATTCCTAGTTTAGTGCCTACTTTAGAGCCTATTTTAGCACCTAATTGTTTTGATCTAGCAGGGATTAAGGGTTTTAGAACAAAAAATTCTTCCCTAATATTCATCAGCCTTTAATTGCTTGCCTACATTTCACTTGCATGGAAAGATCTAATGTCTTTGATTTTTCATTGTATTTAACATGAAATGCAACAATTTGTGTGATAAGATCAATACTGTCACTAGAATTCCCTTTGTATATACCCATTTATTCCTCTAGATAATCATTATCAAAGCAAATTTTTCCTTTACTATGGTACTTTGTGGAGATTAAGGGTTGAGGGTTGAGAATTGAGGGTTGAGGGTGGTTTAATTTATAGGCTAGAGGGTGTAAGGGTTTAGGGTTTATGGGTTGAGAGTAGAGGATTGAGGGTATATTGTTCAATGTGTAGGGTAGAGGGTAGAGGGTGTAATGGTTTAGGGTTTAGGGTTTAAGGGTTGAGAGTTGATAGCTTAAGGTTGAGGTAGAGGGTTGAGCGTATATGGTTCAAGAATTAGGGTTAAGAGTCCAATGTATAAGGTAGAGGGTATAGGGATTGATATATTAGGGTTTAAGGGTACTTGAGGGTTAACGGAAGAGGGTAGAGGGTTTAAGGGTTTAAGGGTTGAGTGATTAGGATCAAGGGTAGAGGGTATTGGGTAAAGTGTAGAGGGACTTAGAGGGTTTAATGATTTAGGGTTTAGGGTATTGGGTTGACAATATAGGGTTGAGGGAATAGGGTTGAGGGTAGAAAGTAGAAGTTTTAAGGCTAGTTTAGGGTTTAAGAGTTTAGGGTTGAGGGTTAAGGGTATAGCTATATTTGAGGGTATCTGGTTGAAGGATCAAGGTTGAGGTTCCAATGTAGAGGGTAGAGGGTATAAGGGTTGAGGGTTGAGGGTTTAAGGGTTGAGGGATTAAGGGTTGAGGATTGAGAATTAAGGGTTGAGGGTGTAATGTATAGGGAAGAGGGTTTAAAGGTTGAGGGTTGAGGGTTGAGGGTCCAATGTATAGGTTTTAAGGGTATATGGTTGAGGTAAGGGTCCAACATATAGGGTAGAGGGTGTACGTGTTGAGGGATTATGGTTTAACTATTGTTGGGGTTGAGGGTTAATTAAGGGTTGAGGGTTGAGGGATTAGGGTAGAATTTTTACTAATTTGGTTTAAGGGTATTGGGTCCAGGGTAAAGGGTAGAGGGTTTAAGGGTTGAAGGTTTAGGGTTTGGGGTTGAGTGTACTTTAGGGGTTTAAGGGTTGAGGGTATAGGGTTAAGGTATTAGGGTAGAGAGGGAGGGATGGATTAAGGATTGAGGGTTGAGGGCAAGCTATGTGCAAGTCATTATAACCAAAAAAAAAAAAACCCTTAAGTGGCAATTTTTTTTGAAAAATTAGGGTTAGGAAACTTGACGTAAAAATTTGAATAAGTTAAAAATATGTAAAAATTGAATGTAGTTTCTAAACCACCAAGTTTATTTTAGAAAGATATATTTGGTGAAAATTTGAAATGTTAATCATTAGTACTTAAATTTTATGGAAAAATAAAATTGCCTATGTTTACGTATATACACCTAACCACAATAAATTGTAATATTTTTATAAGATTTTAGATTATAAAGTAGAGGACTCATGTCCTGATGTGATGCACTATTTTTTTGTAATTTTTCAAGTAAATAATTAATTGTTTTATTACAACTTTTAAACAATATAAAACTAAATAATGCGACCACCTTAACATGGTCAAAACTTCATGAAATTCACCCAATCCTATGAGTATAGGAAGCATAGAACCTAATGCATGTTTTGGATTCAAAAGTGATATGGATTTGAAAACTATATGGATGTTTTCAAGCAGCCTATCAATCAAGACTTTGAAGTGATAATTCAAATGAAAATGAATAATAATTATTTATTATTCTAAATTGAGAAAACATAGGTATATTGGTGCGGAAATTTAATAATTTCCTTTAAAAACCCTTTTGTTTCATCAATTTTGGGTAAAAAAAGTCATTAACCACATACCTTACACATACCTATCAAATCACCACTTTTTGGCCCATCATGATCTTGCACACACCCAGCAGTTTAATGTATAGGATAGAGGGTAGAGGGTATAAGGTGGAAGGGTTGAGGGTTGAAAATTTAAGGTTGAAGGTAGAGGTTTGAGGGTATATGGTTCAAGGATTAGACTTGAGGGTCCAATTAATAGGGTAGAGGGTATAGGGGTTGAGAGATTAGGGTTGAAGGGTTGAGGGTTGGTAGAGGGTAGAGGATTAAAGGTTTAAGAGTTGAGGGATTAAGTGTTGGGGGTTGAGGGATTAGGGTAGAGATTTTACATGGGCTTAAGGTTTTAATGGTTGAGGTTATAGGTTATTAGGTTGAGGGTAGAGGGTAGAGGGTTTAGGTATAGTCTAGGGTTTAGGATATTGGGTTAAGTGCATAGGGTAGAGGGTATAGGGGTTGAGGGTTTAGGGTTTAAGGGCTGAGGGTTAAGAATTTAGGGTTGAGGGATTAATGTATAGGGTAGAGGGTAGAGGGTTTCAGGGTTGAGGGTTTAAGGTTGAGGTTAGAGAGTTGAGAATATATGGTTGAGGGATTAAGGTTGAGGGTCTAATGGATAAGATAGAGGGTATAGGGGTTGAGGGATTAGGGTTTAACTAGGTTTGACGGTTGAGGGTAGAGGGTATAGGGTTTAAGGGTTAAGGGATTAAGGGTTTAGGGTTGAGGGATTAGGGTAGATATTTTACTTGGGTTTAAGGGTTTAATGGTTGAGGGATTAAGGTCAAGACTAGAGGGTATTGGGTAGAGGGTAGAGGGCAGAGGGTTCAAGGGTTGAGGGTTTAGGTTTGAGTACGTGTACTTTAAGGGTTTATGGGTCGAGGGTATAGGGGATGTTAGGGATGGAGAGATGAGGGAGAAGTGAGATAGAGAGAAGGAGAGAAGAGGACCTGGAGGGATAGATTTATATTAGGGTTGAGGATCCAATGTAAAAGTATTGTAGCTTGTTTCTTCCTATATAAATTAGGAACATGCCTAGTTTTAAATCATCATCATCATATGTCATTTCCATTTCCACCAGTAGAAGTAGATAGGATTCATATTCCACTCGTCCACCTTCACATTTTGAAGACTTTTGTTATTAATGTATAACAATTGAAGTAATATAATGGAGAACATCTTATAATCAAGGATTCCCCATTACTATGTTATCATTCTTAAGTTTTCCATACTTATTTCTTCTTATATTTGAGTGAATATTAGTTATTGAGCCTCAATACTATGCTTATGTGAATGAATAAGCTGATATAGTAAAGAATTTACTGTGGATTGTTTTAGTTACATGTTCAAAATTATGTTCAACATAAAAATGGAAACTATTTAAAAATAATAAATTTAACAAAGTTGTTTATTTAAATAATTGTGAGTTACACAAATTAATATTTTATTAACTTTTATGTCTTCACAAACCTATGTTGATACAAAATTAATGGAAGAAACATCCAAGTAATCCTTATTTTTTCTGCCATCAATTCACACCAAAGATTGAACAATTTAAGGATATTGCAATAAGTAATTTGTATCGACACAAATAATATTACTAAAGCATTTCAAAATTTAGGCCATAAGAATCATCCTTTTTTAAACATGAATTGTGTTAGGGATAAAAAATATTGCCTTAGTATCCACCAATCTTCACTTTCATCCATTTTCAACCCACATCAAAAGATCTATTGCCTTTGATTTTATGATTGACTTGAAATGAAAAAAATTGTGTGACAAGATCCATTTCATAACTAATAATACCACATTCATCAATGAGTCCAACATTCCATGGTGATCGTACCCCTTTCTAAAATTATTTACTCAACACTATTGGCATGAGAATACCACATCAAGGGGACTCTCATCATAGTCCTGAAGATGAACCAATGAAGGAAAATCATACATTATAGATTATTAGTTTGACACCTAATATGGCCCCCTAATAGACCAATAGAGCTAACTAAGATGGACTTGTCAGAGTGATTAACACACATCAGAAAAGTATACATTATTTTTCCCCCAATATCCCTAGCCAAACACATTGGTAACACCACAACATATTAGGGAGAAGGGACACTATATCCCATCGATGGACCAATGCATTATACAATAAAGATGTTTAATAACAAACATGCAACAAGAAGTGTAATTAGGGAATAGGGAGCTATTGTGCTAACAAAAATTGGGTTCCCCTAATACAATGATAAAACAATCGATGGAAAAGGGTATCAAGAAGAATGATACCTATAGGTGGAATGTGAATAGTGGTTCCCCCGATAATCCAATAATACATAAAGAGAAAATACATAACATGAATAATCAAATATAATCCAAAGAAGGATATCAAAGAAACTAAAGTATATCAAGGTGATAGTATCTGGTGCCTCGTTGATGCCATGTGGGAAAGATAACAATGTACAAGTTCATCGATGAGAAAATTGGATATCAATAGAAGTAAAACCATAGTCCCTCTAATGTAACGATGATGGTTATTTTCAACTAATGTGATAGCCCATATTGTTGACATATTCAAATTAAGTGTTCTCCTTGATGAAAAGATTGAGAGCAAGTAGGAAATTTATGAACCAAAGCTAAACAAAGTAAAGAAGATATAAGTATGACATTGCTGCACACTTCAATGCCAAAGGAAGCAAGCACAACACAAGTATAAGAAACATAGCTAAGAAATTTATTTCAAAGTAAAAGAATTACAAAAATAATCTAGAGTTTTGGACAATGGAAGGAAGTTCAGGAACACCAAAGAATAAAAAATAAAAAATAGAAGCCAAGACTAATGAGAAGACTAAAATAATTCTAAATCAAGACTTGATTGACAAATGTTCTAGGTCAAGGAAAAGACCTAAGAGAAGTGCACAATTGAACCCTTCCATTAATAGATTGTGGGATAAATAGAAAGGTTCAGGGGATGTATGGACAAAAAATAGAGGATATGAGTTTTTCATGTATCATTATAGAAAATAGTATAGGTTCCAACCTATTTACAATCCATGGAGATTGAACCTAGGGAAAGTGGTTGTACCTAATGTGTTCATCAGTGTAGAGTTGATTAAGGCACTAGCTACTAGATATGACCCTAATCAATGAACTATCTAGTCACATGATGGGTTTGAAATGATCATTATATCCTAAGACTTCTTCTCCACTTTTACATAATTGGACTAATCCATGAATTTTCCATTCACAGTGAAAGACCTTTTGACAAAATATCATCACAAGGGCACTAGTTATAAGAGATGGAAACTACCACTACACAAGCCCTGAGAGGAAGGAAATCAACTCAAAAGGTTTTCCAGCAATGAAAACCCTCTCTTTCATGAAGAGTAATTTGAAGAATATTTTCAATATACATATCACACTATTGGAAAATTATTGGGAGTGGAGGTTACATCTCTCATGTCAATTGTTCAAATGGTCCTAGTCGGGGATGTACAAAGTAGAGATGCCAAACAATTTGATTATGTTGGTTATGTATCCAATTCTCTAAACAAGGGAATTGATATGATTAAAAAAAAGAGTGATTGAATTAATTTTAAGCATTACTCCTTGCTAAGGGTTTGTGTGGGATCATCATGGAAAAAATAAGCCCTTAAGTGGCAAAAAAATCAGAAAAATAGAGTTAGGCAACTTGATGTAAAAATTTAGGAGATCCCATTATCTATACTCTGAGGAGTATTTTTCTAAAACCATTTCTAAAGTTGTTAGGGAATCTAGTGATTATAACTTGTCTCTTGAAATATAAAGGTTTTTGAGACCAAAAGATAAGGATCCTAGGAAAAAGGTGAACCATAACTGAGGAGATTCATTGACATTGTCTAATTGCACTGTGATTAGAATCTATGGGTTTAGAGGAGGCTCACACTTACTGCCAAGGATAGTTCTAGATAGATTGTCTTATTTACAGATTGTAAGACAATTGGCCAAGTCATATGCAATACATCTTAATGGGTATAGTAACCAATCCATTATGCCTAGTACTTTATATTTTGAAGATAATACAAAATTGACAACAAATTGACACATTACAATTTGTGATTAGGAAATAAAAGAAATAAATTTGACACAAAAATTTTTATCAATAAAGAAAAATTGTCACAAGGTTTATCTGGATATGAACATCTATTCTTCGCTGATTATGTGATATGTAATTGTGATGAGGCTTCAACGAAATAAAGAATGACCATATATAACAAGACTATGCTCACTAAGGCATGTAATAAAGAAAACAACCCACCATACTCAAAAGCATTCAATGAGGTGCAAGAACCTTTGGAGAGAGTTGAGTAGCTCATCACTCATGTGGATTAATTGATTAAGGATGTGTCCCTAATAGTCCTTGAAACACCTAAGAAAAATTACTCAAGAATGCAAGGTAAGGATTTGGAGCCCCTTACATACCCTCACTACCCACTCCTAAGTTAAGTTTCTCTATGGAAAAAACCATGAGTGAGGAATGGGATGAAGAGGAAAGTGATAAAGAAGATAATGAAGTTGACACTTGTGGTCACACAATATGACCCACTCCAAGAACATAGCATAGTCAAATTTGAAACATCAAATGAGCTCTCTACTGATGTGAGGGTCAAGGTCGAATAATAGTTTATCTTTGATAGTGATTTTGTTAAAACTTTGGAGTTTAATTTATTTTTCTATTAACATAAAGGTAGCATGCTAAGAAAGATAATGAAAGATATCACTCTTGAACAAGAGGCATTTAATGCCTTGGAGGAACTAAGAAAGGAGGTAGATAAGGATTTAGAGTCTATCACCCCTGAATGATGAAGATAACTGCTTCAAGAGGCTAGGTTTGTACTCTTACTAGGATGGGATATTAGCTCTACCTTAGTGTTCAATAGATTTAGAAAAAGAGGAGATAAAACAATGCACCTAACTAAAGAATCCAATGACAAAATGTATTATGGGTCAGGGTGCAATCTGGATGAGGCTACCTTACTAATTTGGGAATTGTATCCTCAATAAAAAAGACCTTCTATTATCAATAATCCAAGAAAAAATTTTGGTCACCTCTTGGTCAACATAGTGGGGGATAGTAATCCCATTGAGATAGTAGAGTTAAACATAAACATGGAAAAGTTCAATAAGGCATAAATTGAGAAATTAGTAAGGGAAAATGATAAACTAAAGAAAGAAGTGGCTAGTCACAGAGACACAATATCCTCCTCATCTTCATGATAACTATATTCCCCATGGTGAGAAAATGATAAGAGGGTATTGGATGCAATGGAAAATGTCATCTATTGGAAACGCTTCCATAAGAAGGTTCAAAAGAAATGTAATGGACTAGAAATAAAAAATAAATACCACCAAGTATGATGTTGTATATTAAATACTCAATGTAAGATTCAATAGGAGGATGAATCTTGTTGATGAATATTAGGAATTATTTAAATGAACACACTTATATCTCTTAGAAAATGAGATATTTCAACAAAGGATAATAGAAAAGATAAAGGAGCTTATCAATGAGAAGGCTATGAAGGATCAAGTACTGCAAGAATATAATAAGTTAGTGGAGTCACATAATAGGTATGACAATAGAATTAAGGAAGATATTGATTATTTTGATCAACCCTTAGCACTCCTTAATAGCCTTGTTAATCCTAGAGAGAAAATTGATTGGAATGATGAGCTAGCCATGTTTCTACCTCTTGCATTAGAGTAGATAAACGATGAAGAAATGGTATAGTAGAATACACTCAAACAACTTGAGAAAATAATGTACATGGAATATTACATGAAAGATATAATAAATAATGTGGAAACTCATGCTAAAGAATAGTACATCAATCATCTACCATCCATCAATTTTGTATCATTCAGACTAGAGATACATTAAGCATAGAGGGGCAGTCATCGAAGCAGAAAGACTAGTCAATTTGATACTTCATCATGGAGAGGATATACCTTCCTAGATCCAAAGAGGTCATGGGGTACATGTTGAATAAAATATCAAGTATTATGAGTTTTTTAAGTTCCTAATTTTTTTTTTAACATTTTTTTAAAGAATTATAAAAATACACATCATTTTGTAAGAAGCTTGAACATTGTAGCTTTCCATACAAAAGGGGAAACCAAAGCCTCATTTTATGATATATCATTACCATTAGGAAAATCAAGTAGATCACATATCCTTCGATCCATTTCATGTCAAAATACTTATGTTATTAATGCATATTGTTTAAAGCAATATAATGGAGAAGACTACCTATATTTCATGATTTATTTTCAGTGTTCAATTGTCATGTTATTAATGCATATCATTTAAAGAAATATTATAATGGAGAAGATTTCTCATAATTTGTAATCTATTTTGGTGTTCAATTGTTGTGTTAAATTTCATGTTTATCTGTTACTGTGCTATTTCCAAAGTGGTTTCTTCAAGTTATTTAAATTCATAAGATTTACAAGGGGATAGGGTTTAAGGGATTAAGGGTCAAAAGATAAGGGATTTGGAGCTTAGGGGTTAGGTAGTATAATGGGTAATAGCTTAGGTATTATGGTTGATATTATGTAATATCTATATAAAATTTGATAAAAAATAATAAAGGTATGAGTGGAAGGGTGTACCAAAACTATGCTAGTGTAACTTGTGAGCTTATGAATGAAATAGAACATCTTATTATTAGAGATTCTCCATGATTGTGTTATCATTATGTATTTTTCTTATGTTTTCCATACTTATTTTTTCTTATATTTTGATGCAGGAGCATCCAGTGGTGTAAGGGAAATCTTGCATCACTCAAAAAATAGTTAAATTTCAAGTTTCTAGGTTTTCAGATATTTTTAGATTTTTGGATACCCTTTTTGTCAGAATGAAATTCCCAATTGATGGTTTTTATTTTCTATTCCTGGGTTGAAAGATATTGCAGTTTTAGTTTCCCAGATTTGCACCTGAAAAACCTTCTAAGTTGGATTTGAGGCACTTAGAGCTCCCAGAATGCCCCTAAAACTTGCTAAAATTGGTGTAGAAAATTTTGAGTGCATTCTTGACTTTGAGACCTTTCCAAGGGTTTAAATGGTTCACGAATCGGAGCCCCGGATCAAAAGTTATGGCACCAAGAAGTTGGCGCACTTTCTAGAAGATACAATTGCAAATGTTCTTTTGAAATTTGAACTTCAAGTTGTAATTTTTTGGCGCCAAACCACCTAATCTAAAATTTTAATGTTGTTTTGGCTCCAAACTAAAGAGGAGCTCTATTTATGGGCAGGTTTCTAATTTTTGGGTAACTTTTTGGGGGACAAGCTTGCATATTGCGAAAGGGTTATTATGTAGCTTACATGTGTTGTAGAACTTGGGGATTTGAGATCCTCTGCATGTAAGAAGCTCCATTTTCTGAATAATAAAATTATTCTCTTTTTTGTGGGTTATTTTTTGTGTCTCAGATTGTGCCCTCATCAAGTGGTAGCAAAGCAGGTTTTCTTGAGCATGTGGACAGATCGCCAATCGTGAGGCAGTTCACACCAAGACCGTGGTTGTGGGTCGAGGTCAAGAAAGATGCCTCCAAGAGTGATGCCTAGTAGGTGTGGTGGTGCTAGAGGTGGTCGAGGTGGTCGAGATGCTAGTGGAAGAGATGCACTGGTAGCCCTCCAAAGACAGATTGATGTGTTACAAGAGTAGTTGAGAAGAGGGTTAAACTCGAGGGAGGAAAGTGAGGATGAAGGAGAGGAAGAAGATTCAGATGTAGAAGAGGAAGAAGAAGCAATTGATCAATACCAAATGCAGCTAATAAGGGACATTTTGAAGATTGGGAAAAGACCTAGAGCAGAAGTCCCTAGTTATTCTAGAAGTCTGAACGCAGAAGAGTTGATCGACTGGATCAACGAGCTAGAAGAATATTTTTAGTATGAGGAAATAGAGGACCCAAATCAGGTTAAGTTTGCAAAAATGAAGCTGAAGAGCCATGCCAGTATTTGGTGGAAAGAGGTCCAGTTGGAAAGAAATCGAAGAGGAAAAGTCAAGATCACTAGATGGGATCACATGGTAGAGAAACTAAAGAAGTAGTTCATACCAGTGGACTATGAGTTAGATCTGTTGAAGAAATTGCAAGGGTTGAAGCAAGGAAGTAGATTTGTGAAAGAATATACTAAAGATTTTCAAAAGATAATCATTAGAATGGGTCACACAGAGGCCAATAAGGAGAAGGTAGCCCGATATCTTAATGGGTTATGATCGAACATTCAGGAGGAGTTAAGCCTAGTCAGAATGACCACCATTGAGGATGTGTATCAGTTTGCTCTAAAGGTGGAAGAGAAGCTGAACAAAAGATTTGATGGCAAGCAAAAAGGATGAGGAGGTCAAAGCAGAAGGGAAATGGCAGACCTTTAGGAAGCCAAAATGATGATGAAAAGAAAAGTGAATATGTGGGTACCAGCCGAAGCCAAAGGAATGACAACTTCTACCACCCTCATGATCAAAAAAATAGTGATCAAAGAGGTAGAGGATGAGGGAGATATGGACAAGGATCTGGAAGAGGTGGTTTCAAAGGAACATGTTTCCTGTGTGGTGAAGAAGGGCATCAAGCCTATGAATTTCCACAACACCAAGGAAGGGTAGAAAAAACACCCAAAAGTCATGGAAGGGTTGCCCATACAGATGAGGAGGCCCAATCTGAACATTCAGATGATGCTGAAAGGGGAGAAACCCTAGTGATTAGGAGAGCCCTAGTGACTAAAGAAAAGGAACCAGAACAAAGGAAGAATCTATTTCGCACAAGGTGCAAGTGTGAAGGAAAATGTTGTGATGTCATTATTGACAATGGGAGCACTGATAATCTAGTGTCAGAGGAGATGGTCACAAAGTTGAAGCTGAAGAGGGAAAGGCACCTGCATCCATATCAGATTTCCTGGTTGTAGAAAGGCCACAAAGTTTTGGTCAATGAGCAATGCCTAGTAAAGTTCAAGATCGGGAGCTACCATGATGAGGTACTCTGTGATATCATCCCCATGGATGCATGTCACATGTTGTTGGGGAGGCCATGGCAGTTTGATAGGCGAGCTATAAATGATGGCCATGCAAACACTTATTCCTTGACAAAGGATAGGGTTCATCACAAGTTGAAACCCCTGAAGGAGACTGAAGAAAAGGTATGCAGTAGTGCTAGATTTTTTATGTAGATGGAAGAAAATTTTTAGAAGGTATGAAGCATGAGTGTGTGTGTTATGCATTGATTCCTAGAGTGAGTAAGGAGGATAGTGAGAAGGTTCCAGAAGAAGTTTCTTGGGATGTTGGATGAGTTTCGAGATATTGTTTCTAATAATGTACCTGAGGGTTTACCACCAATAAGGAAGATCAGTCATCAGATTGACTTGATTCCTAGAGCCAGTTTTCCAAATAAGGTAGCTCATAGAATGACTCTAGAAGAAAATGGGGAGTTGAACAGACAAGTTCAAGAGTTGTTGAGAAAGGGTTTGATACGGGAGAGTTTGATTCCATGTGTAGAACCTGCAGTACTAGCACCAAAGAAGGATGGGGAGTGGAGGATGTGTACAGATTCCTGATCCATAAACAAGATAACAATCAAGTACAGATTTCCCCTGCCAAGGATGGATGACCTAATGGACTCTTTGAGTGGAGCTCAGCACTTCACAAAGATTGATCTAAAGAGTGGATATCACTAGATCCAGATTCGAGAGGGAGATGAATGGAAGGCTGCCTTCAAGACCAAAGAGGGCATGTATGAGTGGTTAGTCATGCCTTTTGGGCTAACCAATGCACCAAGCATATTCATGTGGCTCATGAATGAGGTACTAAAAGAATTTATGGGAAGTTTTGTTATTATGTATTTAGATCATATTTTGATTTTCAATAAGACATTGGATGAGCATCTGATGCATATTCGAAGAGCCTTTGAGAAGTTAAGAGAAGAGAAACTGTTGATTAATCTAAAGAAGTGCAGTTTTGTGCAGAGGGAGTTAGTGTACTTGGGGTTTGTTGTCTCAGCAGAAAGTCTCAAGATGGACCTAGAGAAGCTGAAGGCTATTTTGGAATGGCCTACCCCAAGAACTACTACCGAGGTAAGATCTTTCCATGGTTTGGCTAGTTTTTATAGAAAGTTCATTAGAAACTTCAGTAGTATTTTTGAACCCTTGACTGAAACAATGAGAGGGGATAGAAAAGAATTCAAGTGAGCACTAGATTAGCAAAAAGTTTTGAATTGTTGAAGTAGAAGGTGACAAAGCAACCTGTTCTAGCCCTCCCAAATTTCAACAAGGTGTTTCAAGTGGATTGTGATGCCAGTGGTTGTACCATTGGAGCAGTGTTGAGCCAAGAAGGTAAGCCCATTGCCTATTTCAGTGAAAAGTTAAATGATGCCAAGAGAAAGTATTTTGCATATGATCGGGAATTTTATGCAATAGTTCAAGCATTAAATAAATGGAGACATTATTTGTTTCAAAGGAATTTGTTCTATATACTGATCATCAAGCCTTGTAGTACCTAAATAGTCAGGGAAAATTAAGTCAGAGGCATTTGAAATGGGTAGAGTTTTTGCAGAGTTATACCTTTGTTTTGAAACATAGGAGTGGGAAGTCAAATAGGGTTGCAGATGCCTTAAGTAGGAGGCATACATTGATGACAAAGATGCAGATTGAAGTGGTTGGGTTCAATGAACTCAAGACACTGTATGCAGAAGATCCTGATTTTGCAGAGGCTTGGAAAGCTTGCAAGGAACCTGTTACAGTGGACAGGACAAGGAGGTTGGATTTCATAATCCAGGATGACATGTTATTTAAGGGAAGTCAATTTTGTATCCCAAGGAGTTCCATGAGGGAGAACTTGATAAAGGAGAAGCATAGTGGAGGAATGGCAGGACATTTTGGTTAGGATAAGACCATTACCATTATCAGTGAGCATTATTATTAGCCTCAGTTGTCACAGGATGTGAAGAAGTTTGTACAAAGCTACAGGGTATGTCAGATGGCTAAAGGAGTGAGCCAAAATATAGGCTTATACTAGCCCTTACCTATACCAGAGAGGCCATGGGGGATATAAGTATGGACTTTGTTCTTGGTTTTCCAAGGAAACAACAAGAGAATGATTCAGTCTTTGTGGTGGTTGATAGGTTTTCCAATATGGCACATTTCATTCCATGTCAGATGACCCATGATGTAGTCCACATTGCTAACTTGTTCTTCAAAGAGGTGGTGAGGCCACATGGTCTACCAAAGAGTATTGTTTTAGATCGTGACACCAAATTTGTGGGGTACTTTTGGAGGACCTTGTGGAAGAAGCTAAAGATAGAGCTGAAGTTTAGTTCTGCACACCATCCACAAATAGATGGGCAAACAGAGGTTGTTAACAGGAGTCTGGGTAACCTACTGAGATGTTTGGTGGGAGATAAACCCAAGGGATGGGACTTGATCTTACCCCAGGCAGAATTTTCTTACAACTCTGTCAATAGAAGCACTGGTAGATCACCATTCAAAATTGTGTATGGAGGTAGCCCCAGAACAACTCAAGAATTGAGGAAGATGGACCAAGAGAAGAAAATAAGTGCTGAAGCTGAAGATTTTGCAGTACACATCAAGGATATACATGAGAAGGTAACAGAACATATTAACAAGATGAATATGCAGTATAAGGCTAAGGCAGATCACAAGAGGAGGTATAAGGAGTTTTAGATTGGTGATGAAGTGATGGTCCACTTGAGGAAAGAAAATTTTCTAGTGGGAACATATAACAAATTGAATATGAAGAAGTATGATTCAGGGAATGCATATGAGGTAGAGTTGCCATATGGATTCAACATTTCCCCTGTGTTCAATATTTTAGATTTGATAGAGTATCATGAAGGTGGCGCAGAGGAAGTACCAATGATGGAATAGTGTGGTATTCCATCACCTACTTCAGAAAAGGAGGAGATTGAGGAAATCTTGGATAGTCATGTGGGAAGGAGTACCAGAAACAGGTAGTATGATGAATATTTGGTGAAATGGAGAGGAAGGCCTATGGAAGATTCATCCTGGCTATCTAAGACAATGGTTGACCAGTTGGGTTTTCCTCAACCATCTGAGACATGATGGGGTCACTTCTCAAATTACCCTGGGTGTCTGATGCAGGAGCATCCAGTGGTGTAAGGGCAATCTTGCATCACCCAAAAAATAGTTAAATTTCAAGTTTCTCAGTTTTTAGATGTTATTACATTTTGGATACCCTTTTCGTCATAATGAAATTCCCAATTTACGGTTTTTATTTTCTATTGCTGGGTTTAAAGATATTGCAGTTTTAGTTTCCCAAATTTGCACCTGAAAAACCTTCCAAGTTGGATTTGAGGCACTTAGAGCTCCCGGAATGGTCTCAAAACTTGCCAAAATTGACGTAGCAGATTTTGAGCACATTCTTGACTTCAAGACCTTTCCAACAGTTCAAACAGTTTGCGAATCGAAGCCCCAAATCAAAAGTTATGGCCCCGGGATGTTGGCGCACTTTCTACAAGATACAATTGCAAATGTTCTTTTGAAATTTGAACTTCAAGTTGTAATTTTTCGGCGCCAAACTGCCTAATCTCAAATTTTAATGTTTTTTTGGCTCCAAACTAAAGAGGAGCTCTATTTATGGGCGGGTTTCTAATTTTTGGGTAACTTTTTGGGGGACAAGCTCTCATATTGTGAAAGGGTTATTCTGTAGCTTGCAAGTGTTGTAGAACTTGGGGATTTGAGATCCTCTGCATGTAAGAAGCTCCATTTTCTAAATAATAAAATTATTCTCTTGTTTGTGGGTTATTTTTTCTGTCTCAAGTTGCGCCCTCATCATATTTAAATGAAGATCAGTTATTGATCCTCAATACTATGCTTATGTGAATGAATATGTTGATACAATAAAGCATTTACCGTGGATGTTTTCAGTTACATGTTCAAAATTATGCTCAATAGAAAAATGGAAACTATTTAAAAATAATAAAGTTAGAAAAGTTTCTTATTTTAATAATTATGAGTTACATGCATTAATATTTTATTAACTTTTGTGTCATCACAAACATATGTTGATACAAAATGAATTGAAGAAGCATCCAAGTAATCCTATTTTTTTTTTCAAACAATTCATACCAAATATTGAACAATTTAAGGATATTTGAATAGGTAATTTTTATTGACATCAATAATAGTACTTAAGAATTTCAAATTTTAGGCCATAAGAATCATCCTTTCTTAAAAATGGATTGCAAATAATTCTAATAATTTAGAAGTTTTGGTCATTAATAGTATTGTCTGATACAATGTCATCATGTGTATCATTATCAATGTTCATATGTTCTTTCAATTATTTAATATTATCATCATCCTCATGTTGACCTGCATCATCTTCATCATCATTTAAATGACTATAGACCATCTATATTATTACCAGAAGTATTTAGATCATCATTTTCTATACCATCCATATTGTTATCTTCCATAACATCATCTAACTCTAGATTATTGTCTTCTCGTGCCTGAACATTATACCATCTTCAACATCATCATGTATGTCAATTTCTATGATATTCTCTAATCCCTCTCTCATTTTGTTGTCTGTCATTGTTTTTCTCAGTATCCACTAATGCATCATCAAATACATGCCTTAATCTTAGATCATAATGTATGATAAATATCCATTTCAAGTCCAAAATATCTTCATAGAAAATACCTACACATGGATGACATCCATAAATTAGATGTATGGTATAAAAATTTTATTGATTAATATTTACACATGTATATATTTACAATAAACTATGAATTAATAGATTAATGATTACTACCACTTCTTGTTTGAGTTAAATAAATACCTACTCACAATGAATCATAGAAAATAAGGCCCCCTATCCTCCAATACGAACCATGAATAATATATAGAAAACAATCCACTATGGGTATCATGTCTCCATGTCCTCTCAAATGCTTCATACCATCTACACTTAAAAATACAACATTTAAAAGAGTGGTAATCCAACTCAATAATTTCTTATATTTTTCAAACATATTGTATATTCCCTTCAATTATATTCTTATCTTTTGAGCTTGATCAACTAGATTGCTTGAAGTCAACTATGATTCCACAATCCAAGAATCGTCTCTTACATCTACACTTTCCACATGATAATGTTGACCATATGCCCACATTGTTGGATATTTTCTTACTTGTGAAATACCATTATGTTAGTGAAAACATATATAATGATGAATATCAAAATGGTTAATAGTGTCAAAACTATAAGGAAATTTTTTTTTATAAAATTCCAACTATACGTTTCTTTCACATCCTCTAGACATGTTGATTTCAACTTTTGTTATGTTTGAATCTATACCTACATCTTCTATTTTATTTTGAATTTTTTCAGTAACCCATTATAGTGTGCAATCTTTGCCCCATTCCCCAAGTAGATCAGTGGGAAGTGGAGTATTCCTTGGGTTCAATCTCTTAAACTGTATCCTTTCTTCTAACACTTCTTCTCTCTTTTTATTATACAAATCAATCCATTTTTTCATAAATTCTATGTGGTACATAATGAATTTTTTGAGTATAGCACTTTCATCTACACCTATTACATGTCAACATGTTTATTTCAAACTCCAAATGTCATTTCAATTTGACAAATAAATTACAAAGTAAATTAATGATTTCAAGAAAAATAACCACACTAATAATGAATTTACTTACTAATTTCTACTTGAACACCATTAGATTGTGCTTTTTCTCCATCAATAATACTTGATGCTCATTCGTCATCCCCAAAGCATGTCCCATCTTCAACCCTTACCAAGGAATTCACATAGGAAGAAAAATGATTCATTCAATACATAGCCTTTAGCCATTTAACCCTTTGGATGTGCCTTTTGTCAAATATATATTTTTAGATTTTTTATATACCTCTCAAAGAAAAACATCCATCTCATTGATACAACATCTACCAATTTTGTTTCATTGACTAGGTGTATAAGTAAACCAACTTGTAGGTGTTGGTATATGGAGCCTAATTAGATTCGGAGGTTAAGTTTTCCCCTTTTATCGATGCGGTTTCCCCCCAAATTATTTAGTGAGGTGAAGGGGTAGCACCCCTTGCAGGGGTTTGGGGGCAGCACCCCCAAGACAAGGTCAAGGGGTCCCAAAAACCTCTCATGATTTTTTATTATTGTATAAAGGTGTCAAGTGTTATTTTTTTCTATTGGTCGACATAAAGAACCCTATTTTTTGTTACTAATATAAGTCTTGATAAAAGGATAAGGATTAGGGTTTCTGTTGACATTTTATTTTAGCCTTTATAGTGGTATTGAGTTGCAAGGATTACTGGTTGTAATCAGTTCGATTTACTAGATAATAATAATGGATTCTCTATTGGTGGACGTAGCCCAAGTTTGGGTGAACCATGTTAAATATTGTCTCTTGTTGTTATTATTATTTTTTTCATTCCTCTATTCAAGCTTTATTTTCATTTAATTTGTATTTTCTACATATAATTCATAGTAGTAGGGAGCTCCTTCTCAAATACACATACAATTTCTAGAATTTCCTTCTTCCATTTTGGCACTTCACATTCATGGATATCCTTGGATGTCACCCACCTAATATAAGAATAGTAAATTAGTATGAATCTTTAGTCAAAAATTAAAATCCAATATAATATCTTTATGTCTCTGACACATGAACATTTCATATAACCACATACCTTGTAAATGATGAAAATCGGCTTATGGCATTCCTTAAGTCAACTGTAAGACATGAATACCCCCTAATTTCCAATGGCATGATATGCTATCAAAAAGGCCATTAGTAATTTTTTCTCACACAAAAAAATATCAAAATATATTTAGTACTTAATCAATGTTAATAGTAAATTTGTTAAATGATGGTATATAATACCTTCATAAAATTATGAAAATCATGTGTTTTAAATATTGTGATATGTCCATCAACTATTAAAACTTTAGCCAATGATGACCCATAGCCAGTAGGCATCCTTATTGAATGAATTAAATTTTTTAATTGGTCTAGCTATTTTTTTGAAAATTCATGGAGCTTCTACATATGTTTCATTTTCCCTATTTGGCCACAAATGTTTTCTATCAAATTTTGTAGGTGAAAGAAAAATATCTCTCCTTGAAGACAAGTTGTCCTTCTCTTTGCCTGATATATGTCAAAATACATAATATGGTACATTTTTGAAGATGTGCAAAGGATCTAATAGGTTAGATATTAATAGATCCTTCGAGTAATGGAGCTTATAAAATATGGATTTCCTTTTCATTCCTTTTGGAATATTAACTACTACTTGTTCTAGTTCTTCAATTGAATCACTCTGATAAAAAAAATCCTCCCAAGCTTTCAATTCAACATCTTCATACTTCTTAAACCAATCACCTGGACCCATAATCATGGGAGGGCCTCTATTTTCAACTTTTCCATCAAATTGATGCTTCAAGTGATTTCTAAACTTGTCATCTAGTGGTAGAAAAGCCATTTTTTTGCATAAATAAATTTATGTAGATCTTTAGAATACCACCCTTGAAATTGTTCTGCACATCTTAGATATGCAAATATCCCCTTTATTTGAAGCCCCACAATTCAATAAGTAATGTTAATAACATCAAGAAAATAGTATAAAACTAAGTATGAAAGTTGGGATGAAAATAAATTATAAGTGTAAACACAAATATTTTATCTTACCAAAACAAACACCAAGTCCTAGGAAATCATGAATAGTCCAACATAGAAGGACCTATTTGATAGAGGATGCGATATGTCATACATTCTTATGCCTTTTCATAGTAGTTGCATCTCATCAATAAAAGGTGCAAGATAAAAATTGATGTTTTTAACTTGATTTTTTCCTAGAACAATGAGAGTTAACATAAGATTCTCCTTTCTAATACTCAACCATGGGAGAATATTCTATACTATCAATCCAACTAGACAAACACTATAATTTGAGCTCAAGAAAGAGAATGGGAATACTTTGTCAATTGCAAGACCAAACTTGATACTATGGGGTTCATCTTTAAATTTTCCTAGCCATTTTTCCTTTGTGTTTCATTTCTTTGGAGTCGGATAGAATTCTCATGAATCCATCTTTACTCGTGTTCTTTGCATGCCAGTCCATCAATTGTGCAAGTGAATTACAACAAAACATTCGTTGAAGTATAGGTATAATTGACATGTGACATAACACCTTCTTTGCAACTGTAGGATCTTGTACATCTATATGATATATCTTCTCTTTGCATACAAGGAATTCTACCTTTTTTTGATATTCATCTCTATCTAAAATTAAATAATTTTTACATGAATGAATTTGCTTATATTCAATCCCCAACTCAACCAACAATAGGTGTGCCTCTCTACAAGTTGATGGCAACATATTCTCTTCAAGGAATATTTTACTTTTTAGTGCCCTATAAGATATGAAAAGATTAAATTAATTCAATGTTTGACTTTTGATGAACATGTTTGATATTTTAATCTATACTAGGAATTTTTATATACAATCTATGGTTTTAAAATCCCCTTAAAGAAATATAAATGAATTTGATGAATGTTTATGAATTATGTACACCAATTGACAATGCAAAGTAAGAAATAGATTGCAACTCACTTTAGTAGGGTAGTGAATCCTTTGTCTAACCTACCAAATAGTGACTTTATTTCTATTAATATTAATGTGCATGCTAGTTTTGGGGTTCTACTTTCACCCAATTTGAACACATGCATCTTCGCTACCTGCTTGATGGAGTCTTTCAGGTTGTTATCATCAACATTACATTGGTGGTAATTACCCCTGTTATCATTGTTACTTTCAACCATATCATCATTATTGTCATCATTTTTCCATCCCCAAAAAAACCTGTAAGAATTTCATTCAATCATCCTTCATGCACTACATTTTTTTTATCATGATCATGATTATTATGGCTAGGTGGCATGCCATCAGTGTATGTGGATCTCATAAGCTCTTCAAATTTATCAGCTGGTAGTATTCTCTTCAATGTTGCTCATTTCACCATAGTATTGTTTAAAGGATGGTTTGGATCATCCTATCCAAATATTAATAACCCAATTGGATCTTGGGTATTAGTATGTGTTTCATCAACATCTTCTACCTATCAACAAACACAAGCATTATTTAATGTTTGGAAACAATTGGATAAATCATAGATGTATCAACTTCAAAGAAATATAATCAAATATGACAAAAAATAAAAATATAAATTGTATGGACATATATACATCAATTGAATAATGGAACATTATTTTATAGACTACCTTTTTATAAAACACAATTTTAAAACATGGTTTATAAAATTGTATAAGAGAAAATTCACACCCTATCTGCAATTCCCTTTTTTCCTCTATCCACCTCAGAAAACCAAGTTTGGAGGCTTAATACCACTTAAGCCCATTGTTGGCAGTCCACTTGGTGCCTATTTTGTGTATTGATGGAGGCATTTCTATTAGGGATGCCCACGTGGTATGTAGACATCCACACGGCGTGCTTACATCCCTAGAAGATTCCTACAGTTGATCCAATAGAGGCATTACTCTTCTCATTGGAAGTGAAATTGTAATGCCTCCTTTGGCAGACCAACCCAAATATGGTCATTTTCTTCCTTCTTCATATTTAGTCCTTCAACTTGCATTTCAACTCTTCATAGCTTCTACACAACTCCTAAATAGATTAAGCTTCCATACCCACACTCTCACATCACTCCACAAGCTCACTTTCAGTCACTTCAAGCATTTTCAAGTATTAAATTGTAGAAACAACTCACTCTGTCAACTTGTTAGAGCACATTTGGGACCTAGCCATTGCACATTTTGGTGGAGGTGGTAAGATTCCCTCTCCTCTCCTAGATGTCACTTGGTTGAGTAGCATAGTACTACTTTGTAGTGTTTGTATTTTCTTTACTTTATTTCTTCTTTATCTCATTTCCTTGGTTGTCTGTGGAGGTGGGAACACCTAAACTAGGGTCTAACTGAGGCAAGCCCCTATATAGCCACCCAAAATTTTCCCTCTTCCTGTGTATAGGAGTACGTGCTATTCAAAGGATCGGTTGGTGAACAAGTTTCTCAGTGAGATCCTCCTTGCCATTTTCACTCTTGCATTTCTACTTTACAACATTAGAGAATATTTTGTTTATTTGCTAGCATCATTCTATCCCTTTAGTTAGTCAGTTGGGTTGTTAGTCATTTTAACATGTTTGACCTTGTCTCCATTATTGTCTAGTCATACAGATTCCAACACAATTTAGAGACACCAGCGAGTTGCGCTATCATCCAAAGATTGTGCTTCCATCTTCAGACATAGAGCTCTCCTAGACATAGAGTTGAACCTAAAAAACTAGCTCACCTAGCCCTATATTTAAACTTGGGATTTCAAAGTGGTTGTAAGACATCATATTCCTCATCATTCTTATCCTCATAACCCTAAACATTTCACTTAGCTGAGGTAAGTTAAGGGAGCCTCTTGCATCTTGACCCTCTATGACCTAGGGTCTTACATGTGGTGGTCCCCCTCTCTTACATTTTTGGTGAACCTAACATGAACCATTTTGGTTCCATTCTTGTGATACTAGCAGTTCCTTTCGTCATACTCTAGGAGTGTTGTAGTTGTGAGTATTGTAAGGATGTCACCTTGCAACCTAACCTATGACCCCTAGTTGGTGTAGTTGGAAGGTTTCAAAGGTATTGCATGAAGAAACCTTAATTGGGTCACAATCTTATCCATTAACCTTTAGGGACTCTATGAAATCATTTTATAGTGTGTGTAATGGCCTCCTTCTCGCATCAACACATCCCCTCTATGTAGCCTATGGATAGTAGTGTTGGAATGACCTTTACTTCACAGGACCTTTCAATGGGCTTTCACAAGGAACCATCTCCTCTTCACATTCTTGCACGGATCAATGGGAACATCATAGCTAGTGTTCTCATTGACTCGACAGGGTATGTGCAGGATCATCATGGAAAAACAGGCTCCTTATGGCAAAAATTTGAAAAATTAGAGTTAGGCAACTTTTGAAGCAAAATCGAAATAACAAGTTATCTTTATATTATTTCAAAAAATATGTAAGAATAGAATATGGTGGAAATCGGAATTTTAGTTTCCAAACTTACTGGTAGTCGAGCTCTAAAAAAGAAAATAAATCTATTTGGTGAAAATTTGAAATTCCTCTTTAAATGTAATAGCACTTCTCTTGAAATCACCCCCAGGAAAAAAAAAATAAGTGGCGTCTCTTTAACCACCTCTAAAACAATAATATGATAATGATTCTTTTTCTTATAATTGATTTAGACATAAGTAGAGGACTCATGTCCCGGTTTTCGTGATGGCTATTTTTTGTAATTTTTGTCGAATCTCCAATTATGATTTTAATTCAAAATTTTTAGAAAATATAAAACCGTGATGTGTCCGATCATCTTATCCTTGGTCAAAAATTCATGAAATTCATTTTTTCTTTTTTTAATCCTATAGTATGTGAAGCATAGAATGTGACGCATGTTTTGGATTCAAAAAATGTGATACTGTTTGAAAGTTATAGATGTTTTTCAATCAGCAATTCAGTCATAATTTGAATAGAAAATGAATAATAATTACTTATTAAATTCAAAGTAAAGCATAATTTATATTGGTTGAAATCTTAGAATCTCCTTTAAAAACCCTTTTCATTTCATCAATTTTGGGTAAAAAAAAAGTCGTCAGCCACATACCCATCATATTGCCACTTTTTGGCCCATCATGATCCTGCACATAGCTGACATCACAAGTAAACATAATAAAAGAGGAGATTATGCTAATAAAATTTTTACATAAGGATGGATACGATGATCCTATGAGTTTCATCCACACACATGACAGACTTTCCATACCTCTTTGGGTAGTATTGTCCTATCAATCTTAGTTGGAAATAAGTATGTGAATCTCATGTTTGATATCATCCCTAGATCTGAACTCTTCATTGTGAAATTGGGTATCCCTTGGTTGGGGGAAATGAACGCGACACCCTTCGTCATGCATAAATTTTTAAAATTTATCCATGGAGTTTTTGTGTATGTGATCCATGACGTTGGTTATAGACCACTTGTTGCACATGGTAGCTACTTCTTGGATCACCCGTGGCCTGCGTCCATGGGTCCCCTTTTACCTAGGATGGGCCTTTTTTATAAAAAATATCAAAACTATAAGAAATGGTATCTAAGGCCGAAGGTAAGGTACCCTCCCTCACCTTATGTTATCTCACATAGGCCTTGCTTGAAGGTTGAAGCAATTTCGCTAAGGCTCAAAAGAGGAAAGAAGAGAAGAAGTCTTGGGATCCTCCTTCCTCTTCCACTGTCCAATCTAATGCTTCTTCTCACTCAACTATCATACCATCAGGTTCCACTCCTTGTTTCCAGGAAAACCATTCATTTCCTACTTAGCAAAAGCCTAAGTGTCCTACATTCAAGCTTCATATTCTATGGATGGAACCTATACTCATTTGGTATAATAGGAACAAGGTCTCTCAAGGAGATTCCTCCTTGTCTCGACCTTCGTGGCCTCCTACCACTCCCACAGAAAGAGGCCCACTATCGAGGCTCTCAAGTTGAATCCTCCTATCACTCCTCAACTTGCTTCCCCTGCTCCCATACAAGAACCTATTCCTCCACTTGAGATGGTCATAGTAGACATTCCTATGGTTGAGCAGGAACCTCCTATCCCTTCACAAGCATTGGCTTCTAACTCTAAGAGTTGTAGAAATCACCTTGCATGAGAGCATAAGTGCCAGTGAAAGGTTCTCCTAGTTGAGCAAGTCACCTCATAGCAGAAGGAGGAAGGAACGACAAGTCCTATTTCAGGACCTTGTGCAACATCTTCTTCCTCCCTTCCTTTTGTTTCTCTTTAATATGATCTATTTCAGACTTCCATTGTGAGCATGAATGCACCTAACCCTAAATAAGTATAGGTGTTTATCTCTCCTTCAATAGAGCTACCTTTTTTGATGTCCATTTTGGATATTCAAAACTTCCCAAAGCCTGTGGATATGGTTAATACTTCAATTGTATCCACTATGATTCGTTCTTCCTCTTCCTTTGCACACCTTGCTTCATTTGTGGGGAGTTCATTTCCTCCAATGAATAAAAAGGTAGAGGTCAGTCCTTCTAGCAATGAAGGACATAAGAGGAGTCCACCTTCTTTTCAAGGTGGTCTTGTGATGACTTGTTCTATCCTTTTGACAGAACCAGTCTTGGCTTCTCCTGAGTTTGTCACTACTCTCGAGTCATTCAACAAACTTAGTGGTGAACCTTAGGCACAACCTTCCAAATCTACTAAGAATAGGCATGGTGCTCCTATGGGATTCATGTTTAATTTTGTGGATGAAGTCCCGACCTTGTTGGAAATCTTTGCAAAATCATTGACCTTGACTCCACAAGAGCTTGGTAGAGAGGACCTCAAGCAGCCCTCTTCCTTGGCCCTTTTTGTGGGAGGGTCAGATTCTCCTCCTTTTAACATCCCACCATTGCAGTCTTGTCATCCTTCCCCTTATGACTATTTAGATTGGGAAGTGGATGACCTCTTGGTTGATCAATGTTAAGAGAAGGCCCCTTTTCTTGATCTTGTGTGTGTGTTGTGATGTGTTCCCTCATACTCATCCTATGTGTCCCTAGATGACCCTCATCACCCCTGTAGGTGCTTGGATATAGGTATGGCTTTAGTTTCATGAACCTTCTTGTATTTCTATCATCATTCTTCCATGTTTGTGCTTGACTTTCAATAAATTAGGGACACTGCAAAGAATTGGGGGCATTTAGGCTTCCCTTCCATGTTGACCCAATTTTTTCATTTTACTTTTTCTTCTCATGCATTCCTCACATGATCTGATATAGTATGGGATTGATGAAAGTTCATTTATATACTATTATTATACATACATACATAAATACATGCATACATATATATATATATGAGCAATTCTAACCATGAAATATCAGGCTACCCCTATGTCCTTTGTTTGTGTTTTCTCTCTTTCTACTTTCCCTTTAGCTTTCTTTGTTCTTTTCTTGAGTTGTCCCTCCTATGTGTGACACCACTCTTCTTTAGCACTTTGATTTTTCAGAAAATGAATTTGTTGCCAACAAATTTTTTCCCAAAATTCTTCATAATTTTTTCTTCCCTAGAATTGATTTCAACCTTGAACCCCATTTATATGTTTCCTTCATCATGGGTTCATAAAGAAAGATCTTGAAGAACTTCCTCCAAAGTGGGAATAAATTTAACTTCCCCTAGCATGGGGGAATATCCTTCCTTTCAAATTCCTTGATGATGAATCACTCTAAGAAGAACGGTTGCTTTTGAGTAGTGTGTTCCTTAAGGGGAACCCCCTTCTTCCTCATGACGAGTTCCCAAGGCACCCTTCTTTCAAAGAATTTGTTTCAAATGGATTTTTTCACACCTATCCTAAGGGTAGCTCAACTAGGCTCATTTTGTTCACCTTTTTTGTGCCCTAGTTTGGGGGCAGCCTGACTAGACCTTACCTTTCAAATAGGGCATCCCTTGAGTGGAACCCTCTCTTTTTGAAGGGTTCTCAAGGGACTCCTTTGAAATTTTTACTTATTGAAGGTTTAAACAATTGGCCACCTTTGATATGTTCTATCTGTGGGTAGACGTGTCGTTGTTTCCTAACTCTGCGAAGTCCGCTTTCTCATGTGCCTCCATGAGAGAGATCTTAGATACCCCTACAACACCAAGAAATTAGGTGCTTTCTTGAGCTTCCTCCATGTGAGAGATATTGGAGGTGGATCTCTTATAGGACTGAACGTATAGGGAACTCCTTTCCAGGTGTTCTTCTTGCTTGAGCTCATGGAGAATACCTTCCCTGCAGGACCGAGAACTTGTAGGGAGATTCTTTCGGTATTATTCATGCTTGATTTCATAAATAATACCTTCCCTCTAAGGCTAAGGGTCTATAGGGTGCTTCCTTGGGGCTTCCTTCATGTGAGAGATCTTAGGGGTTTCCTCCTTGTAGGTCTGCAGGCCTATAAGACACTTTGTTTTTCCAACTTCATAGTTTCGAGCAGCTATGGAGTTTTTCCTACACCTTCAGGTACGTTAGACTGAGTATTGCTTCCTCGATGGTTCAAGTATAATTTTCTAACCCTACTCTCTTCTTGATCTACTTTACCATAATGCTCACTAAAGCTGGGGAAAAATGTATAAGAGTGAATTTTAACCCTATGTGCAATTCCCCTTTTTTCCTTTGTCCCCCTTAGAAAACCAATTTTGGAGGCTTAATTCCACTTAAGCCCATTGTTGGCAGTCCACTTGGCACTTGTTTCATCTGTCAGTGGAGGATTTTCTATTGAGGATTCTTGCTTGGTGCATAGACATCTGCATGATGTGCTTACATCCTAGGTGGATTCATGTGGTTGAGCCAATAGAAGCATTACTCTTCTCATTAGCAATGAAATTGTAACACCTCTTTCAACTGACCAACTCGAATATGGTTGTTTTCTTCCTTCCTTCTTCATATTCAGTCCTTCAACTTGCATTTCATCTCTTCATAGCTTCTACAAAACTCTTGAATAGATTAAGCTTTCATACTCACACTCTCACATCACTCCACAAGCTTAGTTTCACTCCACTCTTCATGGCCTTTCTATGTATTCCATTGTAGAAATATCCTACTTCGGCTAACCCGAAGAACATGCTGACCATTCCATCAGAACCGAGGTTTGATTTCCACGTTCCTCTAAGCCTTTGCTTTTCCACAAAAGCCTCTTTCATCATCACTTAGTTGAGTAGCAGAAATCGCTTAGAAGTGTTTGTATTCTCTTTTACTTTATTGCTTTTTATCTCATTTCCTGGTTGTTCATGGATATGGGAACACCTAACATCGGGGTCTTAACCAAGGCAAGCCTCATATATAGTCACCAACATTCTCCTCTTTCTATGTGTAAGAGTATGCTCTTCTAAAGGACCAACTAGGTGAATTCAAAGCCCCAAGTGAGAGCTCCTGTTCCTTGTCACCTTTGCATTTTCACTCTTTTACAACATTAGAGAATATATTTTTTCAGTTTTGTTAGCATATCATTCTGGCCCTTTAGTTAGTTAGTTGGGCCATTAGTCATTTTAGGAGGTTTGACCTTTTCTCTATTATTGTTTAGCCATACATATGCCAATGCACTTTAGAGACACCAACGCATTGTACAATTGTCCAAAGACCGCACTTGCTTATTCAGATAGAGGGCTCCCTGAGACATGGAGTTGAACCTAAAAATCCAACTCACATAGCCCCACATCTAAACTTGAGATTGCAGAGTGGTTGTAGGACATCATAGTCCTCATCATTCTCATCCTCATAACCCTAAACATTACACTTTTCTGAGATAAGTTAGGGAAACCTCTTGCATCTTGAACCTTTGTGACATGGGTTCTTCCACACGGTGGTCCCCCTCTCTTATAAAAACATTAGTCCACACTCATTTATTATTCTTTGGTTTTCTGTCCTTAAGAACATCCTTGGGGATACCTTGTTTTTCACTTTTCTTTCATGTAGGAGTGCATTTTAAGAAGGGGTAATAAATCAATAACTCATACCCAATGGTGAGGTCCATAAGATCCTCAACCATTATCAATCTATCAACCTCTCTTTCCATATCTCCATATTTATCATTTATAACCTCAAAAAATTGACAATTTGGTCTTATAGTAGAGTCCCTTACCTTACTACCATTTATAAATCTTGCAATATATTTTTGTGTGTATTCATGTCCATCTATATACATAAGATGGCCTCTATTCATTTATTTTCCACTTTCCAATTGAATATGATGTGTATAAATATTCGAATTTAGACCATATGCTGACATGCTAGGCATATATTATGTATCCTTCTTCATTCATCATTGTAATATTATGGACCATAATATGATATTAATCTCCTAGTGGTTTGTTTTGAATTGTTTCTATGTTTTGATCTCACATGTACATTTTTGATAATAAAGAGGCCTAGATTCACTCGATGAATGTTTGAGGAACATATCATGTAGTTGTATTCCCAAAATTTAGACACCTCGTACACTTTAGGTAGTTGTTGATCACTAGGCCAAGCCCAATATAGTCAATGATCAAATTTCTCTTTGTAAATTGATCTCAAACTTAGGAGAAATTCATCTTCTCCATCACATTCATTCTCATAGGGTATATAATCCAACTTTCCCTTGTCTTTAAGAAAATTATGCATCTTTAAACTAGTTCTTTTTTGTTACTTATTTTCATCAATTCATCATCTTCTGAGCTGGTATATTGGCACATACTTTTTTAGATATATCATCTGATAAATGATCATTTACCTCTAGGTTGGAATTCTATGATCCAAGAAACTTTAGACCAAGAAATTTATCCTACAAGTATCCATTAAGAAAAGAATTAGTTATTTAAATAATATAAAACAATGTTTAAATGAAGTATACATGTTATTTATATCAAATTGGAAAATTCCTTATGACAATTCCTATTGGATGTTAATCAATTATAGGAGGCATACTACCGACTAGAAGCTCATCATATATTAATGTCTTTGTATAATCACTCATTTGAATTGTTTATTTCCATGACATACAAAACATTAAAAAAAAAAAAAATCTCAAATTATTCATCCCATGTACTATTGTCCTAACCAACCTCTTGTTCAATGCAATAATTTCTTTTGTTTGTAGGATCCACTGTCATATCCTCTTCCACCCACTTTCCTCTACATGATTTAATAGTTTTAGATCCACGTCCACATACATTTCTTCTTCTTTTGCTAGTTGAACACTTAGGCTCTGCATTTTCTCCAATCTCCATCTAAAATAATTAGAAACATCCATTAATTCATGTCAAGATTGGATAATACATTATAAATTTCAATAATACTATGAAAAAAGATGGGTATATCACAAAATTCCATCAGATCATTTTTTCAAGTTAAGTCAAAATTTGAGTACCTAAAGTCCCACTTCATCTATTGTGTCCTCATTTGATATGACACAATTTGTCGCCATGGCCTTCTCTATCCCTTATAATACACAACATAGTAAATAATATTTATTATACCAATTACATCATTTCAATGAATATGCTATCCAACACAAAACCTCACTTTAGTCATATATTTGACATACTAATATCATGTTTTGGCCATCCTAATTTTCAAACTTTTCCCTTGATCATAGAATCACATTTAATCACCATTCGTGTTCATTTTCAACCAATAAGTTTTACCTAAGAGGCCTCATGGACAAAAAAATTACTTTATCTCCTTTATGTTGTAGCATTTTTTAATTCATAAACACCTTCCTCCTTTGATTGAAGTTGCTTCTTTTCTTATCTCTATTGTATCTAAAAATTCCATTGTCATATCTATTTCCACCCACTTTCTTGTTTGTGATTTAATATTTATATGTCATCCACATCCTCTCTCCATGGCCTCCTCTAGATCATGCAATAGACAACAATGACAATAGTCACATAACAACTATGCACCTAGAGAATATTGTTGAAACTATCTTGTTAATATGCTCACTTTTCATTCATACACACTATGAAAAAAAATAAGTACATTGCAACATTTTTCTCTTCACAAAAAGTTTACACATGGAATCTTGACAACTAGAGCTCAAATCTTATGATTACAAGATGACCACAACTTTACATCAAAAAGATATTTATTTACAAGTTGACTACAAAAAAAACCTATTACTAATCATTTTAGCTTAACATCCCTTCCACAATATCTTGTTATCCTAGATGAAAGGAAACCTATTACTAATAATTTTAGTTGGTTCTGTACCTTACACTTCTTCCACAAATTCATTAAAACCATAGATATTTTCTCTTTGAAAACTAGAGATTGGATTCCCTATTCTTGATTGAAACCTAATTTAGGATGAAATGATAAGATCTAACAAAGTGTAAAAACATGTAAAAATATGTAATATATGCATGGATAAAGGAAATAGACAAATATATATGATAATACAGTATGAATGATCTATCAATAATACATTAAATAAGGGTGGGTTAGTGGGATCAAATAGATTACGTGCAAAAAAATCCCAAACCATAATCAAGATAATAGTAATGAAACATAGATAAAGGGTGCATCCAAGACCTAATAAAGTATAAAATGAATCATATATCTACTTTAAAATGTTCGATTTATAACCTTAATGTAGAAGGATAAAATCTAAGGATGAAACCTGAGTGTGTTTAATAATGTTTTGTTCATGAATTTATGTAAGGAAAAACAACATTCCTCACATAAATATCCCAAGTAAATTAATTAAATCAAAATGAATAAATAATATAACTTTCTCAGGATAAGGAGTTGAGAGTAATAACACCACTATAATAAATGCTCAAAATTAAATAACAAAAATAATAGTATTTAGCTCTAGGTTCAATGAAGATATGACTATGCTAGACATGGCTAAGTGATTTATTAGTGCAACAATAACTAGGACTATAAAAAACTATCTCAAAACTATAAAATTCATTATGCTTCATTCCAATACACTTCCATGGATATGGAATTAATCTGAGTGCATAAAAATATGAACCTACATGTAGAACTAAACCTTAACTATAGATCTAATCTTCTCTGAATTAGATGTCTATAATTTATTATCTTGATGTCTACAACCTATGTCTAAGTGGGGTCATGTCGATAGATGTTATTGAGGATTTTGTTAGGCTAGGATATTTCTCATTTAGTTAAAATCCTATTACTAATTTAATGATACAAATAAATGATTGAATACAATAGGGAAGCATGCCATATGCATAGGATGTTGATGCAAAGTCAATGTCACATGATAATGATTTAGTTCTCATAGATGATTTTTCATAATTCCCCAATAATCCCTATATTTAAGATGATAGTAATGAATTATGGTTTGCCATTTTATACAAATTTGTAACATGAAATTTGAAATATTTCACACTTTAGATGACACATCTAGTTATATAGGGTGAACATGGGCCCATTTAAATTTAAATTTAAAAGTTTAGAGGTCATTTCTGAGTTCACAAATCTAACCTCTATTAGTTTTACACCCACAAAATTTACAAGGGATAAGGAAAAGATAAAATAAGGAACCATGATTTCTCCCTCAGAACATATGAAGATGAAGTCAATTTAGGATCAATTTATTTATAAAATTCCAAGAAAAATACATCATTTTGTAATTCTAGGTGCTAAATTAGGCACACTTTGCACCACCTTTTGTGTCCCAAACACATTACATTTAGGGATAAAATTTCGTGATAAAGTTAGTGTTAACTACACTGACTATGGTTCTAACTACTGAATCAAAACTAAAAATTAAAAATTAAAAATTAAAAACTTCTTGCATGAAGGAAGAGATGAGAGGAGAAAAATTTTGCATGAAGGAAGAGAGTAGGAAACCCTTTGAGGGATTGGCTAGCAAGTAGATGAGAAATTTGATTTATTTTGTGACACCATAGGTAAGGTTACAATTTTTTTTTTCATTCCCACAAATATTTTTGTTGGATTGTAATGCATAGCCCTAGAGGAAGTTGCAATTCCTCATGCATGATACCCAATTTTTTTTTTTTTGTTTGGTACAAATAACATGAAGATGATGAATACATTGCCAACAACCTCCTAAGGCCACTGAGACAAGATTGCCAAAACCAAAACAACAATTAACATCAAGCTGAAACAAAACATTAATCACTTAGCGAAATTAAAAAGATTACATACATTAGGTACAAGATGAGTACAACAAAGGAGGACCGATACATAAGATTCCAATAACACCATTTAAACAATAAGATTACAACACTCATTCCTGAATGAGATAATCAATAATCATGATTACAGATTTGCAAATTCCACCTCCGAATGTGAGGTGACAAAAACCCTGATAGGCCAGAGAGGAGCAGGCATGAGAAAAGGCTGGGTTCCCCACGATCTCTCAATTGGAAATCCATGACATGAACAAGAAGAAGAACCAACAGAAAGATGCATGCCACCCGACCACGTGGAACCCAAAGGCCCCACTCCCTCCGTGCTAGGAGATAGTAACAAGGATTTCCTAGACAAGACCATCTACCACTAGACACAGGCCAACACAAAAACTGAACTGCAAACAAGAACATATTCCACATCACTTAACATCATGGTTACAATGCTTCCAGAGTACAAAAATCGAGTACAATCACTGTACAAAATAAACCAACGGTACAATACCATACCGACTGCTGTCATAGGAGGAGTGTCATCGCAAAGGTTGCATGGGATCTCCTGGCTAGTCTTCCTAGGTCCCGGCCCCCCTCTAGGGATATCCTGGAAACCTCAACCGACTCCTGGCCCCACATGCATACCAGAGTGGAATCGATTATCTCTCGCCAAAGGCGAGAGATATTAGTCTTACCATTCGAGCCTTCCGACTCATCTCAAGAGTCTGGTACAAGCCCTTGAGCCAATGACGAGGCTAAATTATCTTATTAATGTTCCGGCTACTTCTCTCCCTATTGGTGTTGTTTCACTTAATTAAGCCGGCTCTCACGATTTATCACGGGTACCACTTTGGGCCTTTCGTTTATCCCTCCCCTAAACCTTTAAAACTCAACCACATGCCAAGGGTAGACAATGCACTAGCACTTAACACAAATAATCAAACACCTCAACAGGTAACACATCACTACGGATGTCCAAAACTGAAACCAAAGCGTGCACTACCCAAGGCTAACACAAGGTCGACTAACATACTGAGGCCCACATAACAGCTGATAACCGACTCAACCAAGAATCGCAAAAGGTCCACTGCTTTGAAGAACCGGTAACACTTGAGCTTAACCCGCATCCGAATAGCCAAAGCAAAACATAAGAGACATAGCATCATCTCAAGAAAACACTGCTGGAAGACTTACATGATCAACAAGAAATGACTTAAAGCCAACAATCATAAAAACTCACGTAAACCACCCATAACAATAAATGAACCCATAACAGGAAGATTCACAAAACATTCACTCTCATTTCGCAATATCGAAGGTGTACAATTAAGCACTGAAAATATTTTGGACCAATAGGTAAACTAATGTTCGGATTTCCTAAATCCATTCAAACACAGATTTCCTAACTTGCATTTATCCAGTCAATTGATCCCATTTCTTTTCACGACATTGAATTATATAAAGAAAAAATCATTTACTCTAAATCTCATAACCATATTCATAATCAAAACATGTTAATAATGCAGCTATCTGGTTAAAGTTTAAATCAATCGTTCTCTCTAAGTTTCACTATTACAACCAAAACATTTCAATTGAGTCATCTAATCCATACTTCATCATAGATTGAATAAATCAAACAAAGCCAATATTTTATGTAAACCGTTGGCCCAAACTCAGTTTTCATTTCAGCTATACCAATGAACTAATCACTTCAGAGTTCGCTTCCTTTAAACATATGCCTCTAAACACATTATTTCTCTATTCTAAGGTTTACTAAATATTCTAGAAAGACGAAATTAAAATTCTAAGAATAGATATTTGTTTAAAGAATCAACTCTTCCATAGCCATTAACTTATTTACTGTTCGCTTGGCATCCTCTAAGCAATTAGTTGAATACTCTAATTCTATTGCTTAATCCTGAATAAGGATTGAATTAGCCTTTAAGAAAAAATGATTCCCTTCATCTATAATTAAGCTATAATTATTTTAACACATATCCTATTTAAAATAATTAACATCATTATTAAATGTTGAAATTATCGACATATCATTATTAAGATCCAACTACTCAAAACTTAAATTTACATATTACAAAATGCTTAAATATTGAATACACATAAAAATATTACATATATAATATTATATATTAAATATTTAATATTAAATATTAAATATTAATATATAATATTAAAAATATAATATTAACCATAATGCAATTAATATTAAATATTATTAAAATATTATAAAATAAAACTTTATTTTATTTAAAAAGCAATGAATTTTGATTTGCATTTAACAGGGCCGAAGCCCTAGCCGAGCGGCCCCTGCCTCCACGTGGGTGACGGGGCTGTGTGCATAGCACACAGTCCACCGCCTCCCACGGTGGCGGGAGCTGTGTGCATAGAACACAGCGGTCGTCGCCTTTGGGCGGCGGAGCTGTGCGCCTTGCGCACAGCGGCCGTCACCTGCAGACGGCGGAGCTGTGTGCTGAGCACACAGCGGCCGCTACCGCCGGCGGCAGCGGCGCTGGTGGGGTGGGGTTTGACCTCCCACCTCACCAAAAAACAACTTTTATATTAATATAATTTTCCTGCGTTTTTCCAGAAACAAAAAAAAATGAAAAACAATAAAATTTTATGGGGTTTTAACCCGAAATTTAGAATTTTCAAAAATAACAAATATATATTGGTATATATATTTGTGGGTATCTCCATATATTGAAATATATGGTTGTATTCACAAATACATATACCCAAATTTTGATTTCATGCACACATTGCAAAAATAATTCAAACCCAAATCAAGAAAATAAACTTATTTCAAAAGAAGGAAATGGGTTTTCAAAATCAAGTTTCAACATTGAGTTTTTTTTTTTGGGGGTTTTCTTTCTATTTCCAAATCCATTTACAATTTTGCAAATTGAAAAGCTTTTCCATGCATTTTTATTGAATCTAAAACTATGTTTTAATCATTCAAATGAGCAAGAAGAGGAAGGGAGAAAAGGTAGAACCTTATGTTTTCTCCAAAAAATTGCAAGCTTCCACCATGGAGATTTCCAAGCACTCCTTCAACTCCACCATCTTAGCCTCCTCCAAGCCTCTCCACCCAAAATTCCAAACCAAGAATTCCATGGAGAGGTTGAAAGAAAACCCTAAAATAAAATATATCCTTTTTCCAAACTCCCCAAATTCACATTCAAATTCAATTTCAAAATCATAGTCAACTAATTCAGAAATATCTTTTCTACCCCAAAGTCTTGCATAAGAAAACATTGAATTTTTTAATAACTTTAAACAACTTTCTAATTCCAATTTGTATTCAAAACATTTTAGCACTTTACATTCAACAAAAGAATTAAATCTTTCACACTTTTAATTCAAAAGGGATAATTTAATTAATTCACACAATTAATTTAAATTATCAATAAAATAAATCTAATCCACTATTAGATTATTTTATTAATTTATTTAAATTAATTAATTAATCACTAATTTTCCAACCACTCAATAAGACAAAACATTCATCATTTATAATTTCCAAAAGCTATTTAATCACTTTTAGCTTGCAACTGAACACATTTAATCATTAATTAGACTACGCAAGTCATTTAATAAACTTTAAACTTGAAATCAAATAAAAACTCGAAGGAACTAACCAAGTTAAAACAACTGACCCCGACGACAAACCAACAACATGCTATGAGTAGGGTGACGACTTGGTTCATAAACCCTAGCTACTATCTCCCAATTAATTTTCGTTGGTCAATGGACACGCTCAGACCTGGAAACCAGGTGGAGTCGATGTCATGTACCTGCCAACCTGCAACAAAGAGCATGTCGAACGTGCATATATACATAATATGATCAATCAAACCGTGAAGAGGAAATCTCAGAATCGTAGGGCACTCACAAGCGAGTGATACAATCATGTCCCCTTCACCAATACAATATCACTAACTGACGCATCTAACATCAATAACATGATCATCAGCATAAAACATCGTTAAATCAAATATCTTCTAAGTTAATCCAAAACATGCCATAAGGGTAACATTAGGATAACATCACATCGAAATATAACATCCACATTGTATAACAATTGCAATCAAAAGCAACCTAGTTCCAAAGTCAAAGCATAATCAAACACAACCATTACAAAGAAAACACTGCCGATCAAAGAGCCAAAATGGAGGGTGTTACATGGATTAAATGGTGAGGATTGTGAAGAAAGGATTATTATTATTGTCTTTTTTACAGGAAAATTGTTAAAGTCTCATGTGGTTGCAAAGGAGCAGGGTAAAATTGTAGACATTGCATTATTTCCTCCACATCCAAGAGCAGTGCACACTTTTTTAAAATCCCAATCCACTAGTTTTCTTATCATTCCCATCCCAAGCTTTCAGATTCTAGTTCAATTTCTTGAACCTTCCTTCCATACATTTATTTGAAGAAAAAATTCTTTCATACCACAAACTAGACAAAAAATTTCATACCTAACTATGTGTACTTTGTTTTCCTCCACAGACTAGACAAAAATAATTTTCCCTTGGTCACCTCAAAATCTCAAGCAATAGAGGGAAGGAAGCAAAGAGAGTAGACTCTAGACACAATGAGGTAATTCATTGTCAATTTATAGATTTGTAAATGTTTCCATTATTTCTTTGACTTCTAGTTTTTAGTTTTTTTTTCTAAATTTAAAAGAAAAAATTTATTTTATATATATATATATATATATATATATATATATATTCATTAGTTTTTTAGTTTTATTCTTGCTAAATACACAGAAAAAATGATCTAGTAAAGCCCCTAAAACATTGCAACCAAATCAACTATGTCAAAGGGAATCAATTGATTCCCCAACTAGTTGTCCTGGATTGAGAAAAAGCTCCAGGAGGAAATCAATAACAATAAACTCTGAGAATGTGGAACAAGGAGTAGAGACTTCCTATATCCCAGCCACTACAGGGACATAGACTTCTTCCACCATGCCATTTTTTGCATCTTGCATATGTAGCTCCGATACCAGGATAGAATAGGATGTGGTTTTAGGGGAAGTCTAAATGATAGATGCTAGAAAAAAATTTGTGAATAGGTTGAAGGAATCATGCCTTGAATGATTCAAAGACCATCTACATTTTTCATTCTCAAAGATACCCATGCACCTACAAAAATAGTTATCCATGACATGGAGACTAAATTTGGCATAGGTTGGTTTGTGAAGAAGATAAAGCTACGAATGTATAAAAAATGCAAGAGATTTCAGTGCAACCAAAAAAGGAAGATAAAAAAGCTCCCTCCTGAGATAATGCTCAAAAAAAGGCCAATTGATGTAAGTGTGAAAGTATGGAAAGAGCTTGTAAAAGCATATGAGAATTCTAATGCATGGTAGAAGTTTGGTGAGGAGAGTATGCAAGTATTTGAATTTTCTCATAAGATTATATAAAATTTATTAAAATATTTTAAAATTTTATTTGTGCATAGTTAAATTGAATTAGTATATGTTTCAAAACAAGGCCTCCAAGGCTAGGCTTGACAAACTTTGTGCCACACATCATAGTGGCCAAAAATATTTACAAGCCTTGATTTATACATTTATAAGTATATTTAATATGTTAAATGATATTTTTTATTACCTAGGAAAATTAAATGATTGCATATTAATTAGTTTAACTAGTCCATGTGTCATGTTTTGACAAGAGGAGAAATATGGATGACATACAAAGCAATTTCAAAAGGAAAAGTTACAAAGCAAAAAGTTGACCAATTTTGTAATCTAGATGGAGAATGAGGTATCAATAGTTGACTTTCAATAACTTAGTTGGATATTGTTGTATTAATATGTCAATTTTAATTTTTTTGTTGAGTTGTTTATTGATGTGTAGGATGAGTTTTAAAGTGCTTCTTTGTTGGTCATAGATGCCTCCATAAATAAATAAATCATCAATTAAAAACCTACAACTTGATCTAATCAACATAGAGAAGTGTGTAATACTAGACTTCTTAACATTCAAAAGATAAATGGAATTTATTCAACACCTAGTAGAGTTATCCAAAATAGCTAACTAAAAACAAAAATGTGTTCCCACACACAACAAACTAAAGGTTAGTTGTCACAGAAGTCAAACTATCAAAGTAAAAACACAAATCAAGTTAACATATATGCATCATTTGCATAAACAACTAAACCATTTATGTGCATGCATAAATAGTAGAAGGATGTAGATGAACTCAATTCATCTAACTTTATGCCTCTTGGAAAGAATTACTCTTGAATCTCTAATATCAGGTGCTTGAGACTTCCCTATATCTTTTACCTTTCATAATTTCCTTTCTTCTTCACTGTTAGACTCATCTCCATTTTCCTTATTTGCATTTCTAGATTCAACTTCTAATTCATCCCATGTTTTACCTTCCTCCTCTTCATAATATTCCTCTTCTTCTTGGTCCTCATCTAACTCCACAAGAGATTCATCTTTTGAACCTTCCTCATATGATTTTGATTCCTCTTCTACATCAAAAGGTTCATATTCTTGATCTAACTCTTCTAAATTATCAGAATCATAATCACTAGCTTCCATATTCAAAAAATTTCCAACCACAATCTTCAATAAATTTATGTAGAGAATCAATAATAGTCCTCAAAATTTGTCGTTAGTTCAAGTTTGTTCTACTTTCATAATACTTTATATCCATGGAGTTCAACCATTCTTTGATTTCATCAAGTGAAGATTGAGGAATGGTATCAATGTGGAGTACATCTCACTTCAAGTCTTTGGAAACAATATCCATATCAAATTCATTTTTCCCAAGTCCTACTCTCTCAAGGTTAACAATCTCAATTTCACTAATAGTGATTACTAAGAAAGGTAATTCCACCAACTCTACTAAATAGTTTACCATAGTAACAATAAAAGCAGAGGATTTGAAAGGAACTGCATGAAAACCAAGTTGTCTAAATGGTATATCAAACTCTAGTTCAAAATATTTTAGATGAGGCTACTCCCATAGCTCTGTTACTCGCTTGACATATCCTTGAAACTCTGCATTGATTTTATTTTTCCTATCCCTCTCTTGTTGTTATTCCTCAATTTCATCAGGATCATACATTGAACTTCTTTCCCCTCCTAAAGTTTGGACCACATCCATTACCTCCACATAAAATTGGACATCCTTGATCTTCTTGGTTCCCACCATGATATGGTTATACAAATGAAAATGAAGCAAAGTAATCATCTCCTTTGCCACTAGATCGAAGAATGCATGCTTAATGTTTTGATACATGATATAAGCTCTCTCTTCTATTGTCATGGTTGAATACCAAAATCCATTATGGTAGACCTCCAAAGTTCCAATCATCTTTCTTCCTCTTCCACCAAATGTTGGCCTAATTCACAAGTCTTCCAACCTAATTGGCTTTGTTCTTGAAAGTAGAAGTTTATCCTGAGTCACCAATGTAGATCTCTCTTCCTTTTCAAACTCTTTCATTGCTATAGATTGTTTGTGGGATTTCATCATTTGTATTGTCTATGGAATTTAATCATTTGTACCACATGGTTGATGTGCTTTGAATCCTTAGATCTAAAGAAAATTTCCTTAACATAAATACTGCTAGGGAATTTCAATGTTGGTATGTAGTTGGCATTAAATCTGGTACCTGGAACATTGAAAATTATCCTTATATAATAATTTTCTCCATCTTGTTGGCTTGTAACACTCTTGATGGTGGCTACATGAAATGGAACCATGATTCCATATATGGGAAGCATAACAACATCATTTTTCATTTCAACCTGAATCACAAGCTCTCTAGAAATAGGGATATCATCAATATTTTTGTAGGAAACCATCTCAATGGCTGGATTAGAAGAGCCATGTCCATCTCCTATACCAATTCCCCCTACATCCAATCTTCTTGCAATCTCCTCATTCTTTTTCCTTACAATTTTTGCTTAGTGTTGTCAGCATTGCTCTTCTTTAGTCATCTCCTGATTACCAGATTGTAAGGTTTCCTTGGAGATGCCTGATTCCCCTCCATTTACCTCAGCCTTAGGTTTTTGTTTCACTTCCTCATCTTCATCATCATCATTAAATTAGTGTGCAACATCAGTGTATACTTTGGCGCTAATCCCAATTGCATTTTCAAGCCCCTTATCCTTAACAACCACAATGTCAACAAGGAGAAATGAATAATTATGTGTTTTGGGGTTACCATTATACAAATGAAGATTATGAAACATAAGTGATACATTAAAATTAATTCCATCCTTCACAATTTTTTCATTTCTTGAATTCAAACTTAAACCAGACTCTTGATATTTGATCCCTATTCCTATTCCTGTAGGCTTTGTAAGATAAGGCAGAAGTTTAGGGCCATCTCTTTGAACTACCTCCATAGCTTCCTTATATTAACATACATGAACATGATATTATTTATATACATGAAAAGTTTACTTAAAAATAGTATAATCAAAGTACAAAATATTCTAAAGAACTATTCTTTCTATGCTCAAGTATTGTTGCATGTCATAGCTTCCTTCCAAATAGAAAACTAAACCATAAATGTAAAATAGAGTTTTGCTTCAACCATCCCCATAGTAGCATTTATACAAATACATTTAGAGAATGAAGGAAAAAATAATATTACATCCTATGATCATAGTGATATTAAGAAATGGAAATATGATGTAATATGATTATGGCTTCATTTCATATGTTGTAATATTAGATATATAACAAAAAAATAAATTATTGCATTAAATAAATATCAACTTTTCATTTAAAATGTTTTTTTATTTTTTGCAAAACATGGGTCCTCCAAAAGATCAAAATGATCCTCATCATGATATAGATCAAAAAAATCTTAGTTTTGGTACAGATCACATGGTAGAGGATGATGATGAAGCAAATACAGAAGACACCAAGGCCTATGATAATTATGATAACAACAATGGTGATCATGATGATGATGATCATGATGGTGATGATGATGAGGCAATTGCTGGTAGTAGCCAGTGACATTCATGATCATATAGGTTGCATCATGGATCATTATTGATATATCATTATGATGCCTCTCTTCATGGTTACTATCATATGTATCATTTTCATGGCCTGTAGTACCATATTATTGACTTGTATCATATTGACATGTATCATAAATTGACTTATATCATTTGGACATGTATCATCTTGACTTGCATCATTTTGAGTTACATAATTTATCATTTTACTTATATCATTAGTACATGTATCATTTTGACATGTTATTGACCTACTAACATATTTTACTTTCACTTGTTTTAGTTATATATGATGATCTTATTAGTATTGACTTGGAAATTTATATATATTGAAAGTGGTCAATAATTTTTGGATGGATATTATTAGGTATGATAATTTTAATTTAATGCTTAGGATGGATGTTGTCAAATTCAATTAATTTATAGGTATTTGACTCATTTTTTTTAATTATAGATGATGATCATGTTATAATAATTATCTTGTTATTTAATTATTGTCTAATCCTAGTGGCTAGATTGGGCACATGGGAAACCCATAGTAGGAGGATGATGTAGCCCTTAACATCACATCAGCCAACAAGGCTAACCATTCATATGGCCATAATAATTCCCAAGGAAAGGAAATTTGAATTTCCCTAACACCAAGTCCTTTTCTATACCATCAAAATTGGGAATGAGATCACCCACATGAGTCATATCTACATTTAGGGACTCAATTATTAAATGTAGCCTAAAATTGGTGGTTGCAGAGCTCACTCACAAGAGTTGGTGGCATCAAAATGGGAGGATCAAACTAGGGAGAAATAGATAGTACATGGAAAATTGAATGCCACCTCCAAGCAGCCATATGAAAATGTGAGGCAATAAAATCAGAGGTAGAAATAATTAAAGAGCATAGTTGTCTCTTTGATTGTATAAAGGCCAAGTGACTATATCAAGCAATGAAGCTTCAATAAAAGAAAAAATATTCTTGAAAATGGACACTCTGATCAGGTTACACCACTCAAAAAATAAATTTGTTTTCTCAAGTTTCATTATGGATCAAAGGCTTAAGAAGATTTGTTTGAACAAAGACATTCTATGTTTGGAAGTCATGACGATGGTGATTGGGAATAAGTTCTACTTCTCCAACAACTGGACAAGAGAAAATTCTAACGTTGCCTCTCAATTTCTTGTGTCAGTAATAGACCTAAATCTTCTAAAGCTGAGGTGTCTAATCTTGCTTAGGATGGTCTTCAAGGCTACAATTCTACTAAAAAATGTGGATGTGGTGGCATTGGCACAACTAGGAGTTGGAATTCTAGTACTGGATGATATTGAAAAAAAAATTCTACATGGCATAAAGGTGGGGTGGCTTCCCTTCATCATGGACGCGAAGGCTAAAGGTATGGAGTGCCACAAGAGATGGGAAACAATTGGCTACAACTTCCTATGTAGACTTTTGGGATTGAATGAAATGGAAGACTTGGAGTGGTGTCAGGCATTTGTAAACTTGGTGGAATCCACCAGATTCTATGAAGAAGAGGAATGATGGGAGGTAACAGGTGGGTGGTTGATGTTTTTTTTTGTTGTTTTTGTTTTTTATTGGCCATTAGGCTAGTGTTGCTTTGATAAACTAGTAATCAGATCCATGGCCTGCGGTAGATTTTTGGCATATTTTGGGAGATTTTGTAAGGGTGGTTGTTGGAACTTAGTGCCATTTGATCATGCTTAGTTTCAAGATGGGCTAAAAAGGATGTAATTTTTTTCTTAATATAATGCATAGAGCTCTACTGTGTATTACAAATAAATAAAAATATATATATTTTTTTTAATAGATAAAATGCAAACTAGCTGCATATATTGATTTAGAAAAAAATTACAAAATGCGCTTGAATCCAGGCCATGCCAGCCATAGGATTCCATGATTTCATGATAGAATATCCATGCCTAGCTATTCACCCCCAACAATTACAAAAACCAGACATCTAACAATGCCACATTTTACACATTTTCATCATAAAATTGTATTGTTTCCACCAAGTCTGCAAAATATCTGAGCCATTGCAAACCATTCACCTTAATCACACCCCTCTTCTTGCAGAGGAAATCTACTCCAATTTGTTCCCAGAAGCAATGGCATTCCAACTGCTCACTTGTCGCATCTAGAATGAATGATTTCCACTCCACTTCTATGCCCTATTGGAACATCGTCATTATGCCATCTAGGAGTGGAATTCCCACCCTAGGCCTTGCAACCACCATCACACTCAAGTCCTCCTTTAGGATTGCAACTTCAAATACCATTGTAAGAATCACAAAACACTGAACTTTGGGCAGATTTAGGTCCAACAAAGAAGCTAGAAACTATGAAGAGATGTTTGAGTTTTCCTTTGTTTTTTGTTGGAGAAAAAAATTTCCTCACGAGCACCATTCAGACAACCTCCAAGCACAAGATATCCTTACTCAACAAAATGTTCTTCAATCTTTGGTCTAAGATGAACCTAGTAAAAGTCGCCTCTAATTTCCTACATTTTAGTTTTATGTGGGTCTCCATTTTTATGTGTATTGGAAACCAGATGCACCTCCTTCAAATAATCATGCTCCATCTGAGGGCGATCGAAGGCCATCTCCCTCCATTAATTCATTCAATACCACCCTTCATTCCACTTTCAAGAAAGATTATAGTGCAATCCAAGTGTAAGCTCACCATACTTCCAATCAAACTGGGTTATCTTGGGTTTTTTACTTTGCATTCTCCAAAGTTGTCTCCCCTAGAGAAACACACTTTGTCAGCTCTCACTAAAACCTCTCCTACATGCGGCACTGAATTCCAATTTTAAAACATGCTTTTGGTGGCGTTCAATCGAATGGAGAGCCTCTATCATGGTGAATGTCACCAATAGTACTTTCTACCACTAAGTAAGACCACATGCCAATCTAGCTAGGCTAGCATAGTGACCCCAAAGAATGACACATGGGCACCTATCTTATTCGATCACCACCCCTTGATTTGCTAAGGCATCTACCTCGTGGTTGCCTTCCCTGTAAATGTGATTGATTGTATATATGTCAATGTAATTCAACACTTCCATTGCTCTGGATAGGAGAACTTAAAGCTTTCAGTTGGGCATATCTCCTTTTCTAAGGGAATTTATGACCAATATTAAATCTCCTTCAATTGTAATCTCCCTGACACCAAGGTTTTTGCACAAATTTAACACATGGGTAACTACCCTTAATTCTGCTTCATTGTTTGTGTCATCTAGTAGATGTATTGTCAAGGAAATAATTATCTTCCCAAGCCAATCTCTCACAATACATCCTGCACTAGAGGGACCTGGGTTACCCTTGGAGGCCCCATCAAAATTGAGCTTCAACCAGCCCACAGGAGGAGGAGACCACACTGTTGAAGCTCTCTCCATAGCTAACTTGCTTCCTCCATTTCCCACCCAAGGCCAAATTCATAGCGAGGGCCATACAAATCTTAGCCTTGCACCCCAATTAGAAAAAAATCTATCTTCTAGTGCTCTCTTCTCTAATTTAGCATTTAATGTTTCTATTATTATTGCCTCAATCTTGTTGAGGAGGGAGACTGTACATACCTTCTTATCCTGGAAGAGAAGAATCAGTTTATTTCTTTCCACAACTCCCATACCATTATTGACAGGCTTACTATCCATACCTCCCCAAAAACTAAGCTCAGGTTCAAGGATGGCTAGGAATTAAACCAAGAAAGAAAATCTTTTGGTAATGCACAAGCCCATCCCAATCTCGCACATAGCCAATGCTAACATTCTTGGGCATACTCACAATCCAATAGCAAATGGTTTGTTGATTCCTCCTCCATTTCACATAGAACACAGTGGGATGGGCCATGAAATCCCATCCAATGAAATTTATCTTTTGTGAGGATTTTTCCCTAAAGAGTAGCCCAAGCAAAGGTTCCTTCCTTAGGAAGACACATGTTATTCCAACACATATAGAGTGGAATTTTCTCCACCTCCCTTACATGTTCTTTATACAATTTATTATAACCATCTCACGCATTGTAGAACCATGTTTTGGATTTTTTCCAAATCACCATATCAACCCTATTGATTAGGTATAATGTTCCCTTTTTAAGGGCTTCTAAAAGAGAAAGGACTTCACATGGGGGTAGGTTGAGGCCAAATAAATCCTTCCATTTCCACTCGCATACTATATTGTTTAGATCCAGAATCAAATAATCTCTCACTTTGCCCCCCAACAATGATTTTAATGTTCTCTTGGTTTCCTCTACCTCTTAGGAACTATCCAAACTAGGCAACCCTGCCCAAGAGTCTTCCCAAAATAGAGCCCTACTACCATCCTTGATGTCCCAAGAGATAAAATCACAAATGACCAATTTTCATTTTTGGAGGAAATTCCAAATCCTTGATCCTAATGGGGGATTGGAAATTTTGAGGATATTTTCCCCAAAGTCATTCTTCAGATATTTGTAATGAAGGATCTTTTCCCATTTTTTTTTAGGCTCATAGTACATTTTCCACACCATTTTTGCACCAAATTCCTTATTCTGTAGATTAATATGATTGAATCATAGTCCCCCATCCTCTTTCGATCAGTATAGCTTCTCCCAAGAAATAAGGGAAATCTTTCATTTTTCTTCATTTCCTTGCCAGAAAAATTACCTATAGATCCTTGTCAAGTTTGAGGCAATGCCACTAGGAATACACAAGATTGAAATTAGGTAAATCAAAAGGGCTAAGAGAATTGATTTGATCAGAGTGATTCTTCTAGCCCAAGATAGCCATTTTTCCTTCTAAGAATTCACCTTTGTTTTTTTCTTCAAATTAAGCAAATCCCATAGTCCAGACAATCTTAGCCCCTTAGCTAAGGGAATTCCTAAGTATGTGCAGGGAAGTTCACCTTTCTTAAAACCAAGGATTCCTAGAACTTCCTATTCTTTCCTTCCTGTGATGTTGAAAATTAAATCCTCATATTTCCTTGGGTTCACTTCTTGACCAGATGCCTTAGCATTAGGTTTCAAAATTGAGCTTAAGTAAAGAGATTCTTTCCTTTTCGCCACCCCAATGAGGGAGGTGTCATCAGTAAATTGCTTGTGGGAGACTGCTAGTAGCTCGCTTGTTACCTTTACCCCCACAATTTGGGAGGAGTTGATGCCCTAGGTGACTATTCTCCCTAAAGCTTCTGCCATCAAAATGTGCAGGAATGGGGAAAGTGGGTCCCCTTGTTGTAGACCTCTTGAGACTTTGAAGAAGCCTTCTAGAGATCCATTTACTAGGACTAAGAATCTCATAGAGGAAATTCAAGTGAATACCCAATTTAGCCACCATTTGTTGAAACCGAGGGCCTCCACTACCTTGATCAAGAACCTCCAATTGACCATGTGGTAAGCCTTCCTTATATCTAGTTTTATGAGCATGTTGGCTTGCTTATTCTATTGTATAGAGTGAATTGATTCCTGCATTATGATAACACCATCAAGGATTGCCCTCCCTAGGATGAAGCTAGTCTACTCCTCAGATACGACCATAGGAAAAATAAGTTTCAACCTATTTTCCATTCCCTTTGATAAGATTTTATATATTGTTGCATAAAGAAATTGGATGGAAATCATTCAATGATTTGGCATCCTCCTTCTTGGGCACCAAGGCAATGAAATTATTATTGATTTCTCTTAGAAAATTCCCATAATTCCATGATGCTTCCATTGTCTCATAAACATCATCACCCACAACATCCCAACATCTTTGGAAAAATATTGTAGGCATGCCTTCTGGGCTTGGAGCTTTATCAAGGTGTAGTTGAAAGAGGGCTTCCCTTATCTCTTCCTTCATGAATTTCATGTTTAAAATTTATTTTTGATATTTTGTTACCAGCTTTGGAATGTTCCTCAACATCTCACACTATCTTGGGAGATGAGATCCACTTGAGTTATTAAGGAGGAATTTGAAGAAATGGACAACTTCCTCCGCTATCTCCCTGGGATCCTCTATGGCAAAGCCATCTTGTCTCTTTAGACTCGTCATCCTATTAGCACTGGGCCTTTGCTTCATACTATTATGGAAGAATTTCATATTTTTTTCATCTTCCCTAAGCCAAACCTCTTGATATTTTTGTCTCCCAAATATTTATTCTTTGGCCAACATTTCTTCATATTTACCTATCAACTCTTTTTCCTTATTGTAACTTTGGTCATTCATTCCATTTTGCATTATATCTTCCTCCACCTCTTGGAGTTCTTCCTCTATGTCTTCTTTTGTTTCAAAGATATTTTTGAAGGAATGTTGGTTCCATTCCTTGATCTTTTGTTTTAGACCTTTGAGCTTTGCTAAGAGTCAAAAAAAAATTTAACCACTAGCATGAGATTTGTTCCACCACTCTTTCACAAACCCCGGAAAAGATGGATCCTTGAACCACATGTTCTAAAATTTAAATGGAAAATGGTAGGGTCTTCTATCTTCTTGAATTTCTAACTTGATAGGAAGGTGATCTGAGCCTACCCCAGGGGAGATCGAGGCATCAAAGGTGAATGGAAAGTTATCCAAACCACCCCAAAGGAGAAATATATCCAACTTACTTTCTATCATGCAAGGGACTTCTCTTTTGTTTGTCCACATATAAGTTCCTTTCTTGAAGTCTATACTTAGTAGATTCTTTCTTAGTATCCAATCTCTGAAGTCTTTATGTGATTGATTTCCTTCCACACTCCTAGCTTATCCTTCCCCTCTAGAATTGCATTAAAATATCCTACTAAAATGAAGATTTCACCCTATTTTTATTTTCATATACCTTCTAGCTCCTGCCACAAACTCTACTTTAGAATGCATGAGTTCGAACCATAGATATTTATGAGTCCAAACTTGAGATTTGTGTGTTTACTCTGAACCAAGTAGCCTTGCCGATATTGACCCTCCTAAATTTTTTCCACCTATACCATGGCGGGTTTCTAGAAAAGGGCAAGGCCACCAAAAGCTCCACACTCATGAATTCCTTCCACATTCCATCCTAAGATTTTGGGATTCAATATCTCCAACTCTACCTTGCAAATTTTTGTTTCTTGCAACAACACAAAATCTGCATTGGCCAAAATGATTCTTCTCTTGATCAAGCACTACTTGTCAAGGGTGTTCAAACCCCTAACATTCTAAGATAGGAGATTCATGGCTCCTTGGGAAGGGGAGTCCCCTTCCCAACTTTTAGCAGTGTGGTAATTTTATTTTGGCTTTCTATGTCACCATCCAACAACCTTAGTTCTTGCAATGATTTCCTTCCTCGAGTCTTTACTTTCCTACAATTTGGTTTGGATCCTCAGAGAGGCAGCAGAGGATAATTTGTTGCTAGGGAAATATCTTTGCATCCTCATCAAATGCCTCAGCTTCTACTCAATCACTGCTTATTCTACTCTAGCCGCAACCATGGGCACACCTTTTTTATTCTTGTTGTGTATTGCCCTTGTAGGATCAATTCTTTTGCAGAACTCACATAAGCACAAAGCTTCATTTAAGTCTCTTCTTCTTTGAGTTGATCTCTTCTTCCACTTTGATATGCCACGAAGTTTCCCCAATATTTCTGGAAAATCTTCTAGCTTTAACCTCTAATATCCTTTCCCCCTATGGTGCAAACCAGACCTTATCGCATGATTCTCTTTCAATCCTCTTCCCTGTCTATCCTGTTAAAGTTCTGTTATACTTCATATTCTCTATTGGCAGATTTGCACCCTGTTCCTGGCTCCTCTACCTCTCTCATAAAAACCAGCCCTCTCCGAGATGAACTGTGTCGCTCTCAAACATGCTGCACTCCATCCAGGTTGATCTTATTATTTTTCCAAGAACCATCTCAGCTAACTTGTGCTGAATATTGAGTATAGTTTATAATTTCCTCCTTTCTATCTACCACCTAGATCCCACCCACCTTTTGTTATGAGAATTCTAGCAATCCAACAACTCAAACAAAGTTTAGGCCCATAAGTGCTATGATTAAAGAAAAAAAAATTCTCCTCAATCCCCAATGAAGTTACCTGTTAGCATCACCAATTTCACGCATTATTTCTCTTCACCTGAATTTGAGGGAAATCTCGAATCCCAAATGAGGTTTTGGTTTATTTTTTCATGATCAAAATCTCGGACATTCCTAATCCAATTTGTAAAATCAAAACACCTTAAAGAACAAAGGTTCTCCATCTAAAATATTTTCTTTTAAATACAAATTTATACATTCTATCAAAATAAAAAATTTAGATAGGGGTTTCACCCTTACCCGACCTTCAAATCGATTCTCCAGCGATTTCCAATGTTTCTTGTGTAGTGGCTTCCACTCCCAACCATTTCATGAAAAAATTGTATTCCTTCAGGTAATCCCATGTTAAAACTGGTGTCCATTCTACGGTGTTATTAATTTATCTCTGATCTTTGTTCTACTAATGTGCATCTTTAATTAACTATAATTTGAAATTGAATCATATTTTACATCCCGAATTAATAATCATCATATATATATATAATATATATTTCTTTCGGGCCATACTTCTGTATGTTTTCAACTCCCTTCTTTATATTCTTACATAAAATTATAAGAATGCAAAGGAAACCCAACAATCTCAAAATCATTCTTGATAATGTTGTCCTTTCTTTAGGTAGTGGCTGATGATTGCTTCTGGTTATGAGATGCCATTTCGCTAAAATAACATCCTTCTTCTCAAATCTAATCCAAGGGGAAGATGGTGTGATGTAGGGTTCTCAAAGTTTACAGGAATTTTGCCAGCTACGCTTCTGGCTTTATCATACAAGAGCAGCGGGCAGCAGCTGGAATTTATCAGTTAAAATTTGAGTGAAGCAGAGGGCGTGTAGGTTGGGCGAAGTAGGGTAAGGTGTAGATAGGGTCAAAGTGGGTTGTAGTGTGACTACCTCACTTGAAGTGGCTCTCAATCATGAACCAAAGGCATGTTTTCAGCTCTTCATTTCCCATCGCCCAATCATCCTTTTCATCTTCCTCACTATTATCTTAGTCCTTGTAGAAAATTAATATGTCTAATCAGACTATCTCCTCCCACCCACCTTCATATATGGGCAAGTAGTTCAATCTCTCTTATCTGCAGCACAGACCTGACCTTTCCCTCTCCTTCTCAGAAGAGAGGGAATTAATTTCTTGAGTGGTGTTTTCACAAAATATAAGCACCTACCTAATATTAGATTCTAGGTTTTAGGCTAGCTGGCTTAAACTGCAGTGGAAAGCCATCTAGGCTCTAATTTAGCATTTTAGAAAGGAGGGTGTGAAAATAAAAAATCTCCAAAAATGGGAGTTTAAACAATCTAGAAAATAGGCCTGAAAGTGAAGGCATCTTTTAATATTCGAATCACCAGAATTGAAAATTATATCACTAAAATGAAATTCAGATCTAGAGACTAGTATATTTGAGCTTGGCAAACATGGAAACTCAGAATTATGAAATATATCAACACTATATTTCTATGAAGATAAAGTTATGAGAGTAGTATTTATAATTCACTTACTATCCTAAGAGTGTAATTGACTTCCATGTTTCTGCATCTACATGCTTTTCCTCTGATGAAAATACTATTCGGTGAAGTGCATAAGGATTGAAAGGCACATCCAAACATTGTTGACTAGTTGGATAGCATGTTAAATCTTTTGCATATGCATAAATAAAATGAATAAAAACTCTATAAATGAAAATAATCTATTGATACACAACTACTTTTAAAGAAATATAGATTTCTTACACCAAAATTGCTCCAATGAAATCTTCAGAATGATTTGAAGTGGAGCTAAGCTTATAGAAAATCCAGGGGACCAATTCATCTACAACTCAGTCAAAATGAATGATTGTAGAATTCATGTAACCTTTTACAATCGCAACACATTCATGATAATTTTTTGGACCAATATCTCACTTTTCCACTAGAGGGGAAGAAGGCAACAGATAGTTCATTCCTCTTTTGTTTCCTACAATATATAGGTAGAAATTTTAAATAGATAAGTCTTTATATTTTAAGGTTCATAAAATATATTAGTGGATACAAATAGTAGTTATATTATTCTATAACTTAAAACTTTTCAATAGATAAGTGAACCGTAGAGTTTTTGGGATAGGGGACTCTCGTACACTTCTAGAGTTTTGCACCTAAAAGGGGAGAGGTATCCCAAAAACCTTGATGGTTCACTCAAGAATAATTAAAATATGATTGAAATATATCAAAGGACAATGACCAAAATGTTGAAAACTAATAAAATATATTGGCTAATGAATGAAAAGTAAAGTGTTTGTAAACATAGTGTTGTATGCTAAAATATACTAAATGAACTAGAAATGCAAACAAAACTAAACAGAAAGCTATAAATTGAATGTGTGCACCTGCAAATATGTTTAATACTAGAATGAGGACTAGAAATCTTGTTGATTCTAAAATTTTTACCAATTCTAGGACACTTACACCATTCTGGGTGACTTAGTCTCAGATCTAGAAAATTAGATCAGAACCCATTTCAACCAAATGGGTATCTAGATCCCTAGAAATCTTTGAAAAACATGTATAGTGGGACTAAGTAGCCATTGATGGTGACTTAGTGAACTTTTGATTTTCTAAAAATCCAAAAGTGGAAATGAAAGCTCTCAGTCTGCACTTTCTATTCCTCTAGGTGTCTGGTTTTGAAACTTCCAAATTCGGGCTTGAAAGTCACTTTTTTTGGATATTTTGGCCTATCCCATAAGGAGATTACTTCAATAAGTTTACAAATTATTCTTCAATGGTTTCCAAGTCTTCATAATACCTAGATCTGCAGTCACACAAGGAAAAAGAAAGAAAATGTTGATTGTTAAGGATTGGGGGTTTACCTTGGTCAAACCCCATTTAGGTAATTAAACCAAATGAAGAAATAAGATAAAGTATGAACATGAAATGAACAAATTTGAAACTTTCCATGATGATAGATCTTCAATTTCTACAACAATAGATGAAGAATCTTGCTCTTGAATTCCATAGAAGTGATTAATTGACTTCATAGCAAGTAGGCTTGATGATACTTCAATTACTTATGATAATGGATGGTAAAAGTTCTCCTTTTATAAAGGAGAATTAAGTGAATGGATAGGATAAGGATCATGATCAAGGGCTAAGATTGAATTAGAAAATAATTTAATCAAGGGTGGAGGTTAATAGAGAGAAGAAAGACATGGATAGATAAAGACTTTAGGTGGAAGATAAGATTGGCACAGAAAAAGAGGTTGTTGGAGAAAATTAAATAATTATTATTATTTAATTTAGGTGGCCAACATAGAGAAATAAATAAAATATTGATTTTATTTATTTAAAAATAAAGGTGAGAACAAATAATTAAAAATAATTATTTAATTATAGAGGAAAGGTGGAGTGTTAATCATTAAATAATTAAAAGAAAATATTTAATATTTGAGGGAAAGTTGGAAATAATTAAATAAATAAGATTTATTCAATTATAGAAGAAAAGGGTAATGAATAATTAAATAATTGAAATAATATTTTAATTATAGAAGAGGGGAAAACTATTGAATTAAAATAGTATTTCTTTCAAAAGTGAGGAAAAAGGACCATTTAAGGCATAAAGAAGCATAAATTTAAATAAGGTAGGGCCAAACAAGTGTGAAAATGTAAAGAGATACATTTAGCCCCCCCTTTACTAAGAGGATGAACTTGCTTCAAACTCACACTAGAGTAGATATTCAAGAGGGGGTCCAGTCGTACTAATGTGGAGGACAAAGGATGATAAAGATCAAAGGAGGTTGCACAAACCCATAGGATCCAAGATCCTAAGTCAAGCCGACATAAGTACAAAATGACATGCACAAGGTGTATAATATGTAGTAGTACAAGATACATGGACATGCAATGGAAAGAACTAAAAGGAAGGAAAATGAAAAGAAATAGAAATAAGAATGAGTTGGATCAAGCTTTGACTATTTTTTCAAACATGATGTGGATCAGATCTAGGCTATTTGTCAAAAAATACATACTCACTCTAAGGCGATGGAACTCTTGGCTTTCTACTAGGTGAGAAGTCCTAAAAAGGTGAGACACATACACTCATGGATAGTATGCACTCACACACATGCAAGTGGCTATAGGGAAAGTCATGCCTCAGATTGGGCTTCTCACCCAACCATACCAAAGTTATACCCCCTGATAACATTGATAAGTCACCACAGTGAAAAGTCTTTTTGTAAATTCTTTTGAATGACATGTAAAAATTTTGTTAAAGGGGATTTTTCTTTGTTCATGTATAATATTATTCATAGGGAGCATTGTGCCTAATGTCTACAAGAGAGGACAAGTCAAGGTGTCAAATCATTTCCCATGGGATGCCTTGTTTGCATCATGCCATTTCAACATATTGTATGCTCTTTGAAGGCATCAAACCCAATGACACCACCAAGAAGATTACACATCAAAAGAAAAAACAAAAGTCAAACCATTAATTTTTTTTCCAAAAGATGTCATCATTATATACCCCCACTTTAAAGTGGTTTCTAACACCATTAATATGAGAAATGGCTTTAAATTTGTGAATGATAAAGGAAAGAAGACATGAGAGAAAACTTGGAAAGCCCTAGTCATATTTTTTTGAATTGAGCTACATCATGAATAAGTATGTCACATGTGAGCCAAGTTAAGGCATGTCATCCACATCCCAAGCTTGCTCTTATATGTTCATGAAACGTTAATGACTAGCCAAAAGACACAATGACAGGTGACATACAGTGATAAGGCTTCCTAACCCCTTACCCCCACTTAGTGCAAGATAAGGGTGATCCTAGAATGGATGATTGTATTTTTCTCCTTGCGATGAATGTAAAACATGACACTATGGCAAGGAGCAGCAACTAATGTTATTTATGTCAATAAGTAAACAAATTTTCTTCTTGATACATATTTAATGAGATGTCTATTAGTTTCGAGTGTACAAAGGTTAAAGTTGTCTTTGAAGAATCTTTTGTGATAGCATTGACGTTGGATGAAGGTTTTTGTTTTGAGGGACAATAACTAAGATAATTAAGCTTTATAACATAACATCCTTTTCTAGGTTGCTTCAGACGTTCAATTGCCTCAAAGTTTGTCTTGGATGTTGTATTTTTTTTAAAGGTGGTTAAAGGGAATGTTTTTGAATTTTTTATTGTCGTTACCAGTTTATCTTTTCTCATTTTAAATGATTTTGTTATGATCATGTATTCCCCCACAAATATAGAAATGAAGTCAAAAAATTTTGAGGCCTCTTCCAATAACTTTGTGGCTTCTTTAGTTTTCTTTTGTCTTTCTATAACCATCTTCTTGATATTGATCATAGGACATGCAACCTTTTTTTTTTAGGAGTAGAAGGTGGCTTGGCATAAGCTCCTAACAATTGCTTCAAGGTTTCATTATTGTCAAAGCATGATGGTGTGAAATCCATATCAAACAATTTAGGATGCTTCAAAGTGAGGTTGATTTGTGATTTGCACATGATAGTGTTGATGTTTGCATGCATCATGATATTTTACCTAGTAGGATATTTCTTAGGAGAGAAGAAAACAATATGTTGATCATATTACATTAATAAGTTTTTTGAATACTTCATCACAAGGAGAGGAGGCATCAGGAGAAGAAAAGGAATCATATTATTGTTTTTTGATGATTGGATCCTTTTTCTCAATTATGTATTTTTGGATGGGGGAAACATTAGGAAAGGGAGCAAGAATATTCTTATGACTTTCAATGAATAGTTCATCTAATCCCAAAATATCTCCTTGAGTAGTAGAAGAGACATTAGTAGAAGAACAAGTATGATTATCATGATTATTTTTTATTTCATCCTTTTATCCAATAATGTCTTCCAAAATAGTTTGGGAAGAAAAATAAAGAGAATTGTCAACAGGTCTTAAAGGTTTGATCATCTAATCCCAACATATCTTCCTCACAAATAATATGATATTCATGATTTCTCACAAATAGGGGAGGAGTTAGAAGATTAATGTAGACTATGTAGAGGGATGTTAAGAGATGTGTTTATGATCTCATTCTCTTGTGCCATAATATCTTCCAAAGTAGGAGAGGTTATAGAAGAGGAGTGTTCAAAATTGTCATTATTCTTAATGGGTGTATCTTCTAGCTCCAAAATTCCTTTGTTGCATGTAGGAGAGATATTGGGAAAAGAGGAACTATGATTATCATGATTGTCTATGCTTTCATATTATTCTATCACTTCATTCCCAAAAATAGAAGAGATATTATAGGGTGTGGAACTATGGAATGTTTCAACATTGTTATTCTTTTGCACTAAGAAACTATTTTAACTAGGAAAAATATTGGAAGGATGAATAGCATGCTTGCTAATAAGCTAATAGAAAATTTAATGCATTATGTTTTCTCAAAGATTCTCATGATCTTCTTCACCAATAGGAGAGATGTTAGGAGAGGGGTAAATTTTATTGTTGTCCATAATTTCATTCATTTTCTCTAAGATCTTGTTTGCTTGTGCCATAATATACACCCAAGTAGGAGATCTTTTAGGAAAGTGGCAAACATTAGGTTCATCACATTTCATGATTGCATTTGATAAAGTAGCTTCATCACTCATAGGAGAGGAATCCAGAGAAGGATAACTAGGAGTTTTATGGTTACCAATGATTGGAATTTTTTGATCAAATAGGTCTTCCCAAATGGTAGGGGAATTAGGAAAGGGAGGAATAAGATTCTCATGAGTCTCAATAAGGATATCTTCTACAACTAAACTATCTTCTTCATGTCTAGAGAGGATATTAGGAAAAGGAAGGGTTTGATTATGATGATTATCTACATTTACATCCCCATGTCCTATAATTTCTTCTTGAGAAGGAGGAGAAGGATTGTTATAAATCTCAAATATCAACATATCCTCCACACAAATGTGTTTGTCATGATCATTCATGATTGTATCCTTATTCACTAAAGAATTTTCATAAGTAGGGGAGGTTTTAGGAGTAGTGGCCATGATCTCAGCTCCATGTGTCATAATGTCTTTGCAATGGGGAGGAGAAGGAAGAAAACCAAGACTTTCATGATCTTCAATCATTGTGTCTTATTTCATCAAGATACCTTCATCACCAATGGGAGAGATATCAAGAGAAGAACAATTATGATTATCATGATTATCGATGCTTGCATTCTTTTGTGTCAAACCCTTAATGGATGATCCTAGTGAGAGGAATTCCTTAAGGGCTTCATCTAACATGTCTAATTTATCACTACTAAAGGGATAGGATGATATAATTTGAAGCATTTCTTGAATTTTTTCTTTGGATGTTTTTTTTTTCATTTTTGAATGAATGTGAGCTACATGAACTAGGAACTAATGCTAAAATTAAAAATTGCAAAAGACTAATTCTATCCATAATTGTCATGAATGCAAACAATGTTTATTTTTAATGATTCGAATGTAATAGAGGCTATACAAACTTAAAATGTAATGTAAATACATAGGATTAAATGCAACTTTTCAAATTTCAAACAAGGTAATGTACTGATTATATTATGCAATGATCTGTAAAATGAAATGTTGTGAATGAAAAATTGAGTTTAAGTAATGCATGAAATGAGTGAAATTAAGTGATATTTAGTGAAATGCATGTAACATGAACTTAACAAATTGATATTGATAGTTAATGGAAGCAAAAAAGGTGTAGAAAGAGGGTTTTTAGTGTTGTGAAAGGCAGTTTCAGTGGTGAAAAGGGACTAAGTCACCCAAGGTGGAAAATGAGTCCCAGTGGGGATTTTTTTAGAATTTTTAGATTCTTTTCATTGATTTTTATTTCTTTTGTGCTATATGATGTAGACCTAAGATGAAAATGAAGAATTTTAGAAATTTTTAATTATTTGAGATGTAAAAAATGCAACCTATATGCACTTTCACGAATGAAATTTTTTAAAAACCCTAGATGCCCATTAACTAATGCAAACCCTAATGCAAAGTTAGTGTGAGATACATATAGGATGATGATGAACTCCAAATCAAAATTATTATGTTTAAAATTATGGTTCACCAAAATGAATCAAAGTTTTTTGGGGATAGGGAACTCTCTTACACTTCTAGGGTTTTGCACCTGAAAGGAGAGAGGTATCCCAAAAACCTTGATGGTTCACTCAAGAAAAATGAAAATATGATTGAAATATATCAAAGGAGAATTACCTAAATTCTAAAAAATGATAAAATATATTGAATAATGATTGAAAACTAAAGAAATGTAAAGTGTTTGAAAACATCGCATAGTATGCAAACATATACTAAATTACCTAGAAATGCAAATAAAAATAAATAGAAATCTATAAAATTGAATGTGTGCACCTGGAAATATGTTGAAGACTTGAATGAGGATTGGAAATTCTACTGATTCTAAAATTTTTACCTACTATGACACTTACACCATTTTGGGCGAGTTAGTCCCATATCTAGAAAACTGCATCAGAGCCTCTTTTAGCCAAATGGGTATGCATATATACATAAATCTTTGAAAAACATGTCTAATGGGGCTAAGTCACCAATGATGGTGACTTAGTCCATGTTAGTTTTTCTAAAAATCCAAAAGTGGAAACAAAGCTCTCTATTTTCACTTTTTGTTCCTCTAGGTGTCTAGTTCTAAAACTGCCAACTTTAGGCCTAAAAGTGACATTTTATGGATATTTTGATCTAGCCAATAAGGAGATGACTTCAATAAGTTTTTAAATTATTCTTCAATGATTTCCAAGTCTTCAAAATACCTAGATCTAGAATCACACAAGAAAAGAGAAAGAAAATGTTGATTGTTAGGGATTGGGGGTTTGCCTTGGTCAAACCACGTTTAGGTAATTAAACCAAATGAATAAATAAAATAAAGCATGAATGTGAAATGAAGGAATTAGAAACTTGCCATGATGATAGATCTTGATTTTATGCAACAATAGATGAATAATCTTGCTTTTCAACTCCTTAGAAGTGATGAATTGACTTGACAACATGTAGGCTTGATGATACTTCAATTACTAAGGGTAATGGATAGATGAAAGGTCTTCATTTATAGAGGAGAGTTAAGTGAATGACTAGAATGAGGATAACAATCAAGGGCCAAGATTAAATTAGAAAATAATTTAATCAAAGGTGGAGGTTAATGGAGAAAAGAAAGACATGCATAGATAAAGACTTGAGGTGGAAGATAAGATTGGCACAAAAAAAAGATGTTGTTGGAGAAAATTAAATTTAATAGTAATTATTTAATTTAGGTGGACAACATAGGAGAAATAAATAAATTATTGATTTTATTTATTTAAAAAGAAAGGTGAAAACAAATAATTAGATAATTAAATAAGTAAAAAATAAGTACTTAATTATAGAGAAAATTTGGAGTGTTAAACATTAAAGAATTAAAATATATATATTTAACATTCAAGGGAAAGTGGGAAATAATTAAATAAATAAGATTTATTCAATTATAGAAGAAAAGGGTAATGAATAAAAACATAATTGAAATAATTATTTAATTATAGAAGAAGAGGGAAAAGCTAAATTTTGAATTAAAATAATATTTAATTCAAAAGTGGGGGAAAAGGATAATTTAAGGCATAAAGAAGCATAAATTTGAATAAGGTGGGCCCAAACAAGTGTGAAAATGTAAAGAGATTCAGTTTTCTATGCTACAATAAGTATCTACATTTTAGTGTTCATCTTAAAATATATTAGTGAGTACAATTACTAGGTTGAGGGTTCTGAAGCAATTTTCACATTTACTTGGGTCACACGATCTTAATAATTGAATGGCTAGAATACCTAGATAGAAAATGTCTAGAAGCAATCTTCTCATGCCCTATAATTAATAAGATAAAAGTGATTCTCAAATTTTAATTTTATTATATTTAGATGTGTTATAGAATGGTATCAAAGAATTAAAGAATCTCATGTCATTAGCCATGTCCATAAAAATCAAAACATAAGTAACATGCATTTATAAAAAAATATAGAATAATTATTTAGTAAATATTATAGAATAATTACTAAAAAGTAAAAATTAGCTCTTGAATAACTAAAATATTTTAATTATAGAATAAATTTTAATAATATATTTTGAGATGTATTTAAGATAATATATATTTATGAACCCATATATATAATATCTTTTGTGGATATATAGATTTATACACATAATATGATCTTTTAGAAATATAAAAAATTACATAAGAAAGAATAATTTATATGAAAAGAATGGATTAGATGAGAAGAGAGTATACAAATGTACTTTAAAATAAAATAGAATAAAATAAATATTTTTTTAGTAAGTAAATTGTGATTTAGTGGATCACAACCATTATATTAAGCATATAAAACATTAAATAGATAATCAAAATATTGTGTGAGTGTAAACACAATCCCAATCCAATTCTTCAAAGTGGAAAGAAAATGTATAAATGATATTACTACTAATAATTGTTAACATAGGCCCATACGCTTTGAAATTGAAATAGGATCATCAAGAATAATATTTCTCAATGTCTTTTAAATGGAAAGAAGATTCTTAGAAGAAATTACACATAACCCATAACTAATGTGATAAAATTGATCTATTCAAGATATTATTTTATTTACTTACAAACCAACACTAAATATTAAGAACATGAAAAAATAAATTTAATGGAATTAACAATTTTAATAGAAAATAAAATTTTCCATTTTAGTCTAGACTAATTCTATAATAAGCATTCACCTCAAAATAATTTACCCTCAACTAAATGCTTGGAATATGGGAAAGGATAACATAATAATTAATGCTAATTAAGGAAAAGAAAATTTGAAGGATGTGGGTACTCAAATCAATAAATAAAAAATATGTTCCAACATTTTGGGTATAGAAATCGCGGGCCGGTCCCAGCTTCTGGCGTTCCCCAGAGGTTTCACCATGGGTTTAACTTCCTCCGGGCGCCCTATGGTAATTGGTTGGTGTGTAACTTAAAATCGCCGGGTCATGGTAAAAGTCGGGCGGTAGGGGTTATATGAGGGGCCGTCGCACCCAATTCTTCATTTGAAAAGAAAGAATGTGATCTATTTTTTTTTAAATAGATAGGTTCTATACTATTTTCCACTCTAATTTCTTTTTATTTGAAGACTTCCATGTTTAATCCATAATCACTAAGTAAGGGTTGACCCTACTTCTTTTCCATTTCTTCATTTTTGTAACAACTCTAATGTTTTACTCGATAAAATTTCTAATGTTTTCACCTCAAGTGAATAAACCATGATGTCATAACATAGCAATAAAAAAATTTCTTTCCATAATGTAAATTACATGCATAATTGAAATAACACTAATTCAAAATTGCCATTGCCTTCCAATGTAATTTTATAAGTCTTTCCAAACATAGATATCATATTGAATGAAATAAAGGGTATCATTCATGATTATATCCTTCCATATATATGGGTATAAGATACATACATAGCTCAACCAAGCTTCAAAGAAATAGTTATAGATGGTCTAGGATATGCCTTTCAAATATCTTGGTCTTTTGTTGCCTGCTAAGGAGGAGAAGCATCACTCAAGTGATTCTCACCAACCATTGACTCATATGCAGTCTCCACACATCTATCATATGATAGATGGACCTACCCTTTGAGAAAGAGATTGGTTGAGTAATCTCATATGACAACCACACTAAGCATAGTGTTGTGCTCTACATGACTAGAACTTGTAATCTATACAATCTAGTACTAGCATGCACTACATCGACATGGTGAACTAGCAGTGGAGCCAAAGGAAATCACACTAATTTGGCCAAAGTGTTCTGACTCAGTACTTTAAGTGATGGTCATTATATTCACCTACACTTTATTAAGCTCTATTTGACTTAAGGCCACTATAAAATATGCATAGGTATTTCCTCCAATGGGTAACCCTTAACCCCAAAAATAGCCTACTCCCTTTTTCCCAAATCACTATGGTATCTCTACCATTAATCCTAAGCACATGTTACCCCTTCATTGGATATTCCTATCCACAGGTTTAACATAGGAGATTATCTTGGAACAAACAATTTATCAACTTCAAAAGACAATCTAGTCCTAAGTATAACTTTATAATCTAGATAAACCTCATTATAATCATAGATTAAATAACTGACTCCATTCAATAAATTATAAAATAATAAGTGATACTCATCAAGATTATAACTTTATCAATG